>JAWWEQ010009024.1:0-45163 GCA_035583055.1 Torymus tubicola
CATTATAATTAGAAAAGACACAGTGAAGAGTAAACAAATGCAGTAATAATATGTAATGAAATTTGAATACCATCGTTATATATACTGTTAAGGTAACGAATGAACTATGAATTTATAGTTGACTTAAAAAGGTTCGTACCGCACTGGCATCATCCACAATATTTGTTGTATATATGTATTTCCATAAAGTGAAAAAAACTCCGCATGTACTGTAGTTGTAGTAAATTTAATGTGAAAGAAATTTTCAAAAAATTCAGTTTAAAAATATTTAATGCCAATAGTAAAAAATTTTAAAGTATTTTATTTCGCATATGGATTCTAAACTCAAAACTCTGGAAAAATAAAAAAAAAGGCTTAACTGTGTTTGTCCACATGTGATCGCATTGATCGCACTACAATTTTGAAATAAATATATGAAAATATTTATCTTCATTAAAGTTTATCATATTCTTAAGGTGGCTCCGGCGCGCTGGGCAGTATCATTGAGGGAGCTTTTAGGATGCATTGCATTATTACTTAGAGAATCGACGAAATTATAATAAAATTTAGTTAATGACAAGTTGTAAGGTATTTTTAATCATTTGAGTACCCTGTAACGTTAAAAATAAGAATGTTATTCATTAATATTGGTCAAATGCTACGGCCCCGTCTTCTTAATCTTAAAACGCATAATTTATTTCTATATATAGCCTATACACGTTACACATAATTATAGTGAAGAAGTAAAGTGCACAATACTAAATGCTACATCGTATGTACCTATTGTAAATAATACATAATAATATCTATTTCAGGGACATGGTCTGGTGTCGATAACCGTAAAGAAAAAAAAATAATGTCTATTACATGAATTGCTACGTGGAAGCTTGTGGTTAATAGTGGAACTTTAATAATATACACATTAATGTCATTATCAACAACTATTTTATTTTCTAAAATTAATTTTTTGCCACAATTTTAGCTGATTTTGCTTGATGAGTTTCAACCTCCAACACGTTTATTTCGAGAAAAAACCATTATTTATTTTGATTTCTGGTGCATTTCTAAAATTATTTAAAATGGTTAGCTAGGTAGTTATTAATATCATATAGCATACTCAACTCGCATTTCACAATATCCATTTTCAAGAATTAATTATTTCACTAATTTTTAGAATTATGCTAACGCAATATATATTTATAAGAAAATGTACAATTCGCGCGGTATCTACATATTTCACAGAATTAAATTGTATTTTTAATTTTCATCGTTTCGTTCTTAATATTGCATTCTGTACATATTCCTCCGCTTTTTACCTCCACTGCCACGAAGCATATAATAAAACTCCAAATCTCCCTGGGAAACATACACTGCAATATTTACCCGTGCCGTTTCAATTTCCAAAATTAAATCCGCCTAAAAATAAAACCAACCAAAAAAAAATCACAAATCCGGAAATCATAACGACAAATTCTACCCAACCACGCTTACCAAACCGCAAATCGATTGCTACCCCCCCCCCCCCGAAATCCCTCCGTTGCTGTAAAACACTGACCAGCCCTATAATTCATAACCTTCATTCCTCCCCCAAAAAACAATACACATGAATATACACAAAATTTCGACGTTCACCCGTCGTTCGTTTGCGCGCAGCAATGATTATCGTCTTTCTCTCTCTCTCTCTCTCTCTCTCTCTCTCTCCCTCTCCCTCCGGGAACGCTGCCAAATGGGTCAGAGCTCGGGCTGGGATTCCCCTCTCTGTATTTTCCTGCGCGCTGGAATATGGCACTATATACACGGCTTGCGGAGCTCTAGCGAGTGAGAGAGAGAGAGAGTAAGCTCCGTTTTCTTCCCTTCGCTCGCGAGCGCGCGTGTGTTTGTAAAGGAGCGAGAGGGGGGAGGGGGCGGGGGTGGTGGGAGGGCGACAGCAGGCCAGTTTGATCAATACTCGCTCTGCCGCGGCGGCGCAGCGGCTGTCACCGCTCCCCCCTGCCGCCCACCCCCTCACCGAGCAAAGAGAGAACCGCATGGTAACAGAGGGAAAATCGAGGCCTACATATCTCTCTCACTCTCTCTCTCTCTCCCTCCCTCTCTATCGTCCTAGCCACGTTCAGATCTCACGTCTATTGCTTTAATTAAGGGGAGGAAAGGGGTGAATTTTTATTTTTTTTTTCGTTTTGCCTTTTCTTTGGTTTGGGAGGTTTCGAAGAGAGGAATTTTGGAAAAGGATGGACGTATACAACGAGGGTTGCAAAGTGGTACGGGCTTTTTCGCTTTGTGTGTGAGAGAGAGAGTTGGGGTAGATACATGGCTTTGGTTTCAGGTTTGACGTTATAACGGGAAACGTGTGGTATACATATTGTACAGTTGTTGGGCAGGTTTTATATTTCTATTTCTGAATTGTGGCGGAGGTTTTATTTTGTGCATAATTATGAGTGGCAATATATTATTGTATGCATAAATCCGACCAACAGTTGCGTGCTCGAAAGATATTTCTTTTAAAAATAGGGTACTTTCGTAAATTCTAATTATTGTAAAACGTAGGAGTAAAATTAAGGTTACATTGTTATGCGTGCTCGGCTGGAATAACATTCAAATTCAGGCAGTTTCGTTTCTCTCTTGAGTTCCTTATTGTTGATATTTATATAAGTTTATCAATTCTTTAAATAATTTTTTTTACGTCAAATCTCACGTCATTTTTATAATTTTAGAAATAACATCTTGTTTACGTATAAAATATATGATTCAATTTACTTTATCTAGAAATCGTTAAAACTGTTTGAATTAATTTGTAAGTAAATAATTAAATGTGGACATGAGATTGATTTTAACATTTAATACTTTATTAAGAAAAGTTTAATTAACTAACTACTAATAGTACATTCAATATTACTAATGATAATAGTGTACTAGCGCGGATATGAACTCTATTTGTATTGGAATATCCTTTCAATTTATAAATCGAGTTCGCATTAACTTCGAACTAAATGAAATTTGTCCCTACTCTGCGATAACCATTGATTTAAATAATAATAAAATAAAAAATTTAATCAATTCATTCGTTTATCAAATACAATTTTTCCATTTTTTATCGAATCTATTATTATCTTAACACGTATATTTTTATCAAACCATATATTCGACTCCCGCCTATATATTTCATTTCATAAACCAACTTTTCAAAAACTATCTATATACCACCCCTATTTACAAAAAAATCTTAACAACAACAACCACTCCATCATCACTCGCTCACCTTACTATCTTACACCTAACTCTTCAAATCAACGTGAGCTCAAGAAACCCACACCTTACCTTCTCTCGGTTCGTATGCGAAAAACATCAAAAGCGTCTCGACGCGGCCCACTTGTGGCCACTGCCAAGAAGCTCCGTAATACACCTTATATACTTACTCCCCGCGTAGCAGCAGCAGAAGCAGCATAGTAGTATAGTAGTATAACCCATGTGCGCTTACGCAATTTCCCGCGACCGCGCGCGCGCGCGTGTCCAGCGCTCGTGTAAGCCTAATGAACGTAGCGAGTGACGACGACGACGACGCCCGTACTTGGCACGAGTATATAAGATTTTCCGCGCGAGACCTGCACCCAATAATTTTGCCGGGTTTATGGGTGAGCTAATTAGAAAGTCCTTGCGAAAATAGCTAAGAGAAGGAGGAGGGGAGGTTGAAGAGTTGGGCAATTAACGGTGGATTCGAGGTGCGTCGAGTTTGTGTATGTACGAGAGAGAGAGAGAGAGAGAGTGTGTGTGTGTGCTTTTCCGCTGGAAGGAAATGTGGTGAGGTGGGTTGGAGTTGGGGCTTTGGTTATTGATTATAATTATAGGGTAGAATATATGTGGTTTGAAGGTTAGGGGTAAAAGGAAATTCGGGGTGATAAAAGTTGTAGGTGAGAGAGATATGTATATATAGGAGGGAGTATGAAAACGTTATATTTAAAATAACGATGATATGGTAGTTTTCGACGATTTTGAGGGATTTGACAACCGCACACGTTTATAATTTGAAGGGTCGACGTTGTCTTTGACATTTCTATTGGTTTTTACGTTATTTATGTTTGATAGATTCTGTATTGAAAGAAACGTAAAATAGCGTTATTTAGAAAATTATTTTTTTTAAATTCTTTTAAATTACAACTTTTGTAAATGAAACAACACGAAATGTTTTTGTATCCCTTAATGATTATGCTATTTAAGTTTTATGTTGTAAGTTAAATCTTTTTTTTTCTTGTATTACATCAATGGCATTTGAATATAGCTATTATACTCAAGACACTATACAGACAGGCTGTACTACAGTAATTCAACCAAGTCATTCATCCAACACAGCTAATTACAATCAATTATCACGATGGACGTTTTCCTATTCCTTTCAAACATCGACCAGCACTCGCGACTAATTTTGTCCCGTCAAATTAGAGAAAGGTACCTATACATTACGCAAGTGTCTGCGGCTATACCAATGCCTACATGACTCCTTCAATTTTGCACTGGTCCAATTTGATCGCCACAAGTCAACCGCATATCCGCGCAACTTGTGCTTTGGCAATCACGAAACTTGCGGACTTGCTCGCGTCTATATACTATATATAGTAACAGTATCGCTCGTATCGTTCGATTTCTTCGATGTAAGCGAAATTTGTTTGTTCAATTACAATGACATCGTGTACAACTTGAATAGATAACGTAGGTAACTCTAAAAAAGTTCGTTACTTAAGAATCTGTTTGGGGTTTGGTTTATCATAATTGAAATAAATTATTCGAGAGAATTATGTATAACATGGTTTGGATAGTAGTAATGATATGAGATGATGTGGATAATGATGGTTCATGCTTTAAATCCAAATATTATTAATTAACGCCTTACTTTTAAATTAATTTTAATTACTTTTAAATTTCACTATTTAAAAATCTATCTTAAACAAAAAATTCAATCTTTCACTGCACACTACCATACCATTACTTCTACAACAAAATTCATTTAACTCCCTAAAAATTACCGAACAACCAAAACCAACATTTCACCATTGCTTTCCTATTCCTTAAAAAGCGCCGTCTGACTTCCCCTAGAACGCCAAAACAGCTCGGCCAAAACAACTACTACCAGACACCACAGTCTCTCTCTCTCTCTCTCTCTTTCTCTCAACCTCCACGTTACATACAACCCCAAAACCAAGCCAGCACAGCTCGCTATATCCTCTCTTTCGCTAGCCGCACCGACGCATTGTTTGCTCGTGCGCGGACGCCGCAAACGCGGGAACACACACATACATACACACACGTACGAAACAGCAGCGATAATTCAGAGCCGCACAGCAGCGGCCGATTTAACTTGCAAAGTGGTCGCGATGCGTTTCTACGCCACTACCCCGCACCTTTGACCGGGTTATATAGCAGTGTAGTGCGCGTTGCTCGCGTCGTGTATGCCGCTGTAAAATCGCGCGCGCGAGTATATATATATATATAAAGGCAAACTTTAACGATCGTTCTGGCGCGCGCGTGAGACGTTTGCGTAAAAAGTGGGGTAATTTTGATTGGTGCATACATATATATATACAAGCGCGCGAGTGAACGAACGTAGTCCCAAAGCGAGTTCGTATATTTGCAGGAGTTGGACGACGACGACGACTACTACTGGGTGGCTGTTAAACGAGTTGGCAGAGAAAGAGAGGGGGAGAGAGAGAGAGAGGCGAGTTCGTAGATTTATCGCGGATGGGGTTGATGTTTGAAATTTGTTAAAGTGTGTAGTTGAGAGTGAGGGGAAACAAATTTTTTGAGTGATTCGTTAACCGAGGGATTGTATATAATTTTTGAAAAAGTATTTTTTTTATTATTGAGGTCACGGTAGTTTTTATGTTTTTTCTTTCATCGTGCTACTTTTAATTTAAGAAATATAGAAGCTAAATAGTATATCTAAAAAATGAATAACAATTTGAAAACACTGCAAAGCTTCTATTCCTTAAAAAGTTAAAATCAGCTGTAAGTAATAATATATACATTTTACTTTCATTTCGATTAGACTTTGATGACCCTTCTTAATAGATTTTTTATAACGCATACAAGAAGAGAGCTTTTAGTTTTATCGCTCGCGATAAAATTTTACGTTTGAATAAGTATTTTTAGTGCAGTATGTTTACAACTGAAAACGACCTTGTAAAGCTGAAAAAAAAATTGCCACGAAAACGCTACCTTGCATTCCGCAATGCTTCAATGCTTAAAACAGAGTTGGTTTAATACCAATACCTTTTCAAAATTTATCATTATATTAGTAATATTAAAACTATCAAGGCTGCATTTATACATAATATATATACTGCTTCGATATCGATGGACACCTTCAAGTACAGTTGCACGTCATCCCACTAAAGGTGCAATTTGCTTAAACCTTTAAACCGGTCACTTTACATCTTCGGCCTAAATACCTCTACCCCCTCCCTTGAAATTATCAATTAAACCAATCGAGAAAACTCAAGCGAATCGATTTCCTATTTGCGTCACTCCTTATCGCCGGCTCAGGACGACACGGTGTATATACCTTCATATTGAAACTTCCTTGTCGTTGCGGCTTATCAGCGAAGTAGTCGCGGCTGAGCTTCTTTAATGGACTTTTTACAGCCTTTCCAAGTTCGTGTCGCCATGCCATTTTCTCAATCATTAGGCCTTTAATCCCAAGCGAATGATTCGTATGCGGGTATAATGAAAAAAACAACAATAACAACAACGACACGCGAACTTTTAATGCTTGCGATAAATTTTAGGCTCGGTCAAGCATGACGATCGTTGCAAAATTTCATCGTACGATTTTTGGCGATATTCAGAAACATGAAAAAGATTTAATCTGAGGTTGGGACGTATCGATGCTAACGTCAGTCGCAAAACTTATATACGCAGGCATGTGAACTTCAGAGTGATGTGCAATCTTCGGGTGACGTCAATGCTCGCGTGAAGTTGGCGAAAGACTACGGAAGATGGATTAACTTGGTATTTTTTTTATTCTTCCGTTTCAATGCCATCGGGTATATCTTTTTCAGGAGTAAAGATTTATTTACGTTTCCAAAGATTTAAATTCGGTAAAATTTTGGTCAATGCTTTTCAAAAAACTTGATTTTTTATATTAACCCAACACTTCTAATGAAATATATAATATAAATTTACGTAATAGTTTATGTGTAAATCATTTTTACGAGATCTACTACTAAAAATATATTTTGTAGCTTTCTTTTATTTAAATGTCACTTTGAAAGCTGCTATTTCCCATTTAAGTTCGACCTGGTAGATATTGATTATTTCAAATATATGGAAAAACTGTATATCGAACTTTATTTTAATTAAACTTTTAGGAACGTAAAATATTTACGTGCAAAATACGAAGTCTCTCTAACTGTGTCTCGATTGCTTTTGTAAAAGCACTGGAATGTTTGCCTGAAACTTTGCACAATGGTGCGATGCTTGTCAAAGCATGTAAAGAGAGTGAATGCAAGCTTCACACAGATCGATTTTTTTTTCTCTTCAGTTACAGAGAACATTTAAATAAAGTTTTATAATCTTAAAAATAATCTCAATCATATTAAAAAAAAAAATAATACAATACAAATTCTTTGTTTTTATATCCAATGCGTATATGAATCATCAGTTTCAATTATTTTCTTTTGCCGATCATGATTCATTAGTAATAACTAGCGACATTTAAAGCTTTCGCAACTAAACATTTTTTCGTAAATACCCCCAAAACATACGTATACACATATCCACATTGCGCATAGCTTTAGCACATTCGTATATATATAACCAACTTCGAATACCGCGTGCATTGCGCAACTCGGTTTTTCAGCAGCCTATCGGACGTGCGCGCATTGTTGCCATAGTTCGGACATGCATTTTCGCGTACAAGCCTATATACATGTACAACATCGAGGTAACATTCTAGCGCACAACAGATATAGGGTTATACAATCGTATATATATACATATAGAACTATTAGAATTACTGATGATATGTACATCACTTCTTGCAGATGAAGTTATGCCTGCGCCGTCTACTCTTATAGGTATTGAGATATATACTGCGCACAATTGTAACTGTATAAATAGGAATCTTACTTTAGCTAGCTAGATAATGTGTTCTCTTTCTTTATACCGTCAAATCAATACACGTAAATAGGCACTGTAGTACATTAAGCATCGCCTTTATTGTTAACGACTTTATTTGTAACAACGTAATAGCATGTTCGATAGTCTATGTATAGTGAAACCTTCGTTGTTTTGATACTCGAATAGTGTATAATCTATAAATTAAAAACTCGTAAAATTTGACTCAATTTATCCTTTTAATTGTTGTCTTGTCCTTTATTTCAGAACAAAATTACGGAACATTTGTCTCTGTCCTAAAATACAAAACCCAACAAAGACAAACTCCCCAATCATCCAAATGCATGCGCTACGATCGATATATATATACGGGGAAAACTCGATCAAGCCATTACGATGATAACGTTTGCATCCATCAGTGCAAAGAAGATACACACACACACACAAAGTTTCCCCCTTCCTATACTTTCCCCCTTCTCAAAGAAAATTCCAACCTAAAGAAGCTACATTCGGATACACATACGCATATACAAGTATAGAGTCTTGTCACGACACAAAGATTCCGAAAAAGCTGAGTTCCATCCGATATATATAGCTATATCGTATATACACGAGGATGCAGCTGCGGAAATTCACCGCGGATTATTCTGTTCCGCGGACGGAACTGGAGTAGTGCACGGCTTATGTACTAGTATACACATACATATATATATATACACGCGCGTTCAATACAGTTCGATTACAGATACATATAACACATATACAGTGAAAGAAAAAGAAGAAGCAAAAAGAAAAGAGAAATAGGGTGGGCGCGAATATAACTTGGCCAGGCGGCTTGTTTCTTCGGGTGTTCTTATTTTTTTTTTTATCTTTTCGCGTGACAGCGCCAATGAAAACTGCTCTGCTTTCCAAGGGGTTGCTATCTGGGCCGAAGGAGGAGAAGTTGGGGAAGAAAAGTTCGTGGAACGTGGTTTTCTCGCGCGTGGTTTCTTTGTCTTGAAGCGAGAGGTTTACGCTGCAATGTCTGCGGGATGGGCGAAGTGGAGGATGAAATGACGATTGCTATAGTGGAGAGGAGGTTCTTCTTTTTTTTTTAGAATAAACGTATTTTTCAGGGATTATTTGTAGGGAATTTGTTATATATATGCGTGGGTGGTATATTCGATGAGAATGCAAGGTATATATAGCAGAATGATGTACTATAGGAAAATAATAAAAATTTATCAAGGAAAAAAATGTTTGAATATGAATCATATATAAGTAGGTATATATAAAAATAACTTGAGAATGATTCGTTTTGATAGTGTAATAGAAAAATGTTCTTTCTTACGTTGGCGCATTCTTCGTCGACTTATCAATACTACGTTGGTATACCATTAATCACTATACCATTTATAAATATTCATTTATATATAATTTCTTGCTTTGTATGAAACGCTGTTTACATTTGAATGAAATACTTTTGTACATACGTATTTCGTTATCAGAAAATGAATTTCACTCCGAGCGTGACGATTACTCTCTCTCTATATATATATGTAAAAAAGCTCATGCTGTACGTAAAAAATGACTCCTAATAATTCTCAACGCTTGGGCAAAACAAAAAACGTTACTTTGTATACTTGACCTAGAGCGCTTCGTTTAGATAGGAATGTTTAACTTACAAATTGCGAAAACCGCGCGATAAATCATCCGCATTTTACTACTACTATACTACTACCGCGCTTCGTCGTAGCTCTCGGGCTTGCGTACTTTTTTATTATTACGAAGCGAGAGAAAGAGAGAGAGAGAGTGCACACCGCGAGACGTATAAACTTGATAAATATGAATGAGACTATATATGTGTCGCTGCGCGGTTAAACAGGATTATACCAAACGATCTTTCGCACAATTTTTCAAATGTTTATTCAACCGATCAAGTTCTTCATTCTACAAAAGTATTTAAAAAAAACTCTGCCTAAGCTATCCACACCCACAAATATATACATACATATAACTATTTAACTTATATGAATATTAAATACCCCTCGTATATATATATAAATTCTTTTTATCCATATGTCATATGTATATGTGTATATATACGTATATATATGCGAAATCATTATCTCTTCATTCGCATGCGCTCCGTGTAACCGCATTTAAAATCCCTATTTTTCCCTATCCGTATATATATTTTCCTGACGCGCCACTATAATAAACGCTTCATCTCTAAAAATACCGCGACTGCATCGTAAAATAAATTTCATCGATCGCGCGCGCACGTTCTCGCGCGAGACACTTATCGCGCATCACTCCTCTCGTGCTACCGCTTTGAATTTATATACCATCGCGCACCCGCGAAATATAAACGTGTCCCAGAAAAGCGTGGAAACTGTTTAATTGAAATATCGATTTTCTCTCAGTTCCTCGTATATATACATGTACTCTACTTTTTCGTCCCTGTGAGCCACGCCTCCCTTTGTCCTGCGTTCCGAGCCAAGCGTTCTGCTTTCGGGGGATGATCGGTCGATTGTTTCGGCCGGGAAAACGATGTGTCATGCATACGTATAGCCGTGCCAGTCTTGTGGGTTTTAGGTATATATATACATGTGATATATATAGATATATATAGGTGGATGTGTACAATATATTGTTTGAAATTTGGGTTGAGAAGTTGACTTTGATCGGAATTTTCTGGTTGGCTGCGTGTATACGATGATAATGCAGGACGCTTGATGGATGATTGATATTTCCTCGGTGCATTGTTGATTTTGGGGAAAATTGAATAAAGTTTTTCTTTTCCTTCTTTTTTTTTTGGTCTCAACTTCCGAGTGCCAGTTGTCATTGCAGCATGAGTAAGCGTGACATTTTGACAGCTGGTTTTACCATTTTAGAATCAGGTCGATTTCGTTTAAGTTTGAAATTCAGTTGAAAAAGCATTTGATCTAACTTTTAATTGACGATATCAATTACTTATTTCCGTGATTACGTTATTTATCTTGACATTTTGCGCACTAACTTTTTATACTTCGATAAACATTAGCTAATGCTTCGTTATAAATAAAAATAAAACTTCCACACTAAATCATTCCGATCATAAATGACTTCAGTGTTTAGTTTAGGACTTCCGAAATTTCACGTCTTCAAATCTAGGACAATGAAACAACAATCATAAATATTCCCACTGCCTCTTTTCTCTCTCCCTATGTACATAAACCGTCATTTCACCATCGCTGCGCTTCTTCGCCCTGCAATTCTTCTTCCGCTTCTCCTCGTAAAATTCGAAGTAGTAACGCGATTTGCTTTTCACCGACGTAAAATAAAAAATCAATATAGCCATATATATACAACGGTGGCACTCCGAATTTCGCAAGTAACCGAATTTTTCCACAAAAGCTTCTCCCTCCTCCTTCCAAGACTCTATATATATACTTACACTTGGGCGCTATACATGTACCTATATCTACCCTCAATTTTCACGAACGAATGTGGCGCACGCGCGCGATCGATTTCTCTCTCTCTCTCTCTCTTTCTATATACTACACGCACGTGCGCGCAGTGACTGCCAGGGAATAAAGAGGCGCACGCACGCGTACATACACAAAGGGAAAAGTCGTCACGTCCGCAAGCTGCGAGCGCGATAAAAAGCCGTAAGAGTAACGGCTCGAGGTCGCGCGGCGGCACCTAATAGCGTGTATATATACGTATAGATGTACACACGCACATACATATTACTAGTACATACATATATATACACGTACTCATGAAATATACGGCTTTCCTTTGACGGCCACGCCGCGTTTGCTCTATTTTTAGGGCTCAAGTAACGCGGCACGCGTTAGTGTGTAGAAAATTGTGTGTAGGGATCTTCTCGCTATGCCGGATAATGAAAAGTGTGGGTCGTTGTGGGTGTGTACGTAGACAGAATGTTTAGAATATTGCGTACATAGTTGAAAGTTTTCGTTAATGAAAAATGCAAAATAGGAGGAAAATGTATAAAGGGTTTTGAAAAGGGCTAAAATTTATAAAGTAAAATAATGTTGATATAAATAACATGTTTCTCGTATGATTTTCGATTACATTACCAAATGTATCATTACAGCGACAACAAAGTATATATACATTTTATACCTCTATACCTTTTATGTTATCGAACTTTCACGAAATTGTGTAAATCATAGGTGTTTTTTTTTGTTGTTGTTGTTGTTGTTATACGCGACTTTCCCAACGTGATTTCAGATTCGAGGTAAAAGCTGCGTATCATAATGTACCGCAGCATTATGTGACTGACTAATTATATACTCGTGTATGGGCTATATATATCGTAGGCTTACAATTTCTGGTCTCTTTTTTTTCATGTAAACTAGGCGGATCGTTTCAAAGGCAAAAGCCCATCCAGTATATAACGCGCTGAGTTCCGGCTTCCATTATTTCGTGGCGGAAAACGCCCTTCTCTACGTATAGTTCTCATCGAAATCCGTGACCTACTTTGTACACACACACACACAGAGCCTTTGTTAGGAAAAACTCGAGAAATAAAGACCATTCATTCGACACGATTTTTCATAATTTGAGAAAGAATTCGATAGCATTTATATTATATAGTCTTTCAAAGATTAATTAAACTCTGCAGTTAAAAGTTTGATTCCAATAAAACTTTGGTATAAACAAAAATTCATTCTGTCATACAAATTGTAATTTAAAAACAAAAGAATCATAACACTGTACGTAGTCTTAACCCATACACGACTCCACATGCATATTTTCCTTTGTATACCATGATATCTTCAAACGAACAAAGGGAACTCTTCATCGTCAAACCTATACTTCTCTGCTACCCTTGTACAATAATCCCTACACGCATGTATATAGAACCCCCCGAAACCTACCACTGTACTTCAGAGTTTTTCCAACTCTCGCACAACTTCGCACACACACACACACACACACGTACACACTTGCAGTTCTGTATGATCGATAGAGCGTTCGCGTTTTCTCTCTCTCCCCTCGCCGCGCGCGCGAGTGTGCGAGGCTTTTCTTTGTTTCTCTCTTCTTGCTGAAAGAAACCAGGTGCTCTAGCCTTCCCGTCTTCCGCGCGGGCGCGTCGAAACGGAAGCGCGCACGCGGAGAGGAATATAAGTCGCAGTCCGCGTAACGAGCCGGAGATGGGGCGAGAGAGAGAGAGAGAGAGAAGAGAAGAAGAGAAGCTGTGGTGGTGGTGTTTCCTTTGTCGGAGAGGTGGTACAGTCGGTGGGAAAAGTATACGAGGGAAAAGTTGCGAAATCTATGTATAAGAAGGTTGAAGTTTTTATATTATTAGATTGCAGGGTTATTTCGTGGATATTGCAGTATAATTTTGTGATGGATATATAGGGTTGGAGATGATTTTTGTACGAAAGCTTGGGTTCTTGGCATGTATTAATCATAATATTGTAAAACTAAAAGAACGATCTTACCGAATGATCGTATCGAACTATTCCACCGAAAAGTGTAATATAAGGTATTACCGAACTGTTTACCGAATCTTCTTGATAATTCAATTCTATTGAACAACGATTACCCATAATTTGTACTTTATATATACCTTATACAATCAATACGAGCTCAATTCAAGATTCGTACTCCCCCCCCCCACCTGTCTACCTCGACAGCTTGTACATCATATATAATACACCTACATATTCGTACATATAAGGCTACTACTACTACTATTACAACCACCGCCTCGCGCGCCCAGCCGTCACGAAAGTATAAGTATTGATCCGAAGCTACAATCACCACGGCATCACGCGTCCAAAGTCACTACTACTACTACTACTACTACTCACTGCTCACTTATACACGCATTTATACATAAAAAGAAGAAAAAAAAAATCTTTTCGCCGCATAACGAAAACGTCGCTCCGTTACTGCTATTATACGCGCTTAGTCACACTCCGGCAATTTCCTCCTCTCTCATCTTCTATCCGCATATGTATATATACAACGCGTCACGACTTTTGTCGCGAACGGTAGGTGTATATATATATATATGAGCGAACGGCGAAGGGGAAAGCTATACGCGAAGCTATATAGAGGGAGGAAAAGTCGTCGCAAAAGGGAGAGAGAGAAAGAGAGAGGAAAAAAAGGAGCTCGTGCGGCTAATGCGCACACGCGAGGCGCCAAGGAGCGAGCATCGTATACGACTATACACCCGAGGGGTCGATGCTTTTCCCCTCTTGTTGCGGAAAAACGCTGAGATGAAGAGCGAAGAGTCGAATGCGAGAGTTGCTGGGTTGAATCTGTGTGTATGTGTGTGTGTGTGTGTGTGAGAGAGGTTTTGAAAAGAAAGACTTTGGGTAGTTAAAAATGGTGTATTGAGTAAGGTAGAGGCTACATTGGTTTGGAATAAGTAATATTTTAGGAATGAATAGTATAATATACATGTAGTTGATGGTTCAATTATTTTGAACATTCAACGTGACGGTGTGTTTACTTATTCGAGTTGTGTATTTCTTCGTAAAATCGATTATTTTATACTATGTTTCTTACGTGTAAACGTTTTCCACTTTGGGTTATTTGTCTTTCACAGGATATGTGTATACCTAAGTTATAATTTTTCTTTACCATGTATATGTCTTTTTTTCACGTTTTATTGCATGACATGTAATGTTTTAGAAAATAATCTTTTCAAACGGCATAACAAATATTTAAGGTATACAGTATACACGCATAAATAAATTATTTTTAAAGACAAAAACTTTCATATTCCGGAGTAAAACACGAAGCACATTTGTATATTATTACACATCTTTTCGCAGAGATTGACAGATAAGCCAACAGTAAATCATAAGTTTACCGCAACATTCATACGCCCGAGGCAACGCAACCCGTAATATCCTCTATATGTACCTTTTGGCTTCCCGTCTTACAAACGCAATATAGTCTCTTACTTATATTTTTTTTTTATTCAATTTTTTAACTCTTCATCTCTCAATTTCCTGCGCACGCGTGTGTGTATATATATATATATATATATGTGCAAGAGTTCTTCAACGCCTACGGAACGCTGCTATAAAAACGAACAGCAATGGGCGAGAAGTAGGTGGCGACGCTATATATATATACACATATGCGTGCCTTTAGACTTTTAACGTTTTATTTCTCGTTTTACATCGCGCGTACAAGTCAAAGATATCAAAGAGATAGCTGTCTTCCATAACTCGGCAAAAGTGTAGAAAAAACACGCACTTTATGACTGCTTCAAAAAAAAAAGTATGTTGAAAAAAAAATGAAGAAGTAACGACATATGGGATAAAAGAAACTTTATACTTTGGCAATTTTCAGTTTATAAATATACAAGCTCTTGTAACAAATAGCCGATATAGATACATAGGTAAATTACGAAATTTACAACATTGTGCGATACATTTTTCATAATAAACTTCACGAGAATGTAAAGGACCTGCTCTGCGCTCATAAACAATCGCACCCCAAAACTTGATTATAAGCGCGTTGGAATTTACAAACAAAACACTTACACATCCAACATTCCATTAATTTTCAACTTCGTCCAATACACAATCTCGTTAAAAGCCAAGCTCGACTCCCTCGTTCATATCTATAGTGAGGAAACTTCATACACCGAGCCTGAACTTCTCGTTCATGGTTAAGTTACCAGCTGCGCTGCGACAACCGCGCTTTACTAATTGTATACAGATAGTATATACATAACATGCATCGAAAAATACTCACAGTAGGCAAACTCTTTTTCTCTTATGAAAAATTGCAAAATTATCGAGAACATGTCGAAACCTATATATATGTGTTTCGGTATGTGGCTAGTGAAATTTCGCAGCCTGAAGTTATTTCCATGCAATTTTCACAGATTAAGACTCGTGTAGAGGTCGTGAATAGATCGTAGTTTTCGGAATCGTTAAAGAACTAGCTCCCTTTTTTTGCCCCTCCCGAGGTCTGTCGTAAATGCGCGTTAGGTGTTTTGTATATAAAAGTTAGAGGCTATATGGGGTCTTTGGGATTAAAGTAGGTATACAGTTGGTGGTTGTCGAGCTGGAGCTTACTTTCTTCGTGTTAGAAACTCTTATGGTCTTCGTTACGTGTTATATATAAGCTATTATACGCGATAAAAAGAGTTAAAATTTGTCTTTATATAGCGAGAAATTTCGTGATAAAAAAATAGCTATTTTTTTATAGTAACCATAAGATAAACTTATACTTATATGAGTTTTCATTAAAAAATGAATCAGTTCCCCGTTTATATTATATAAATAGTAATTTTTACTGCAAAAATAATGTCCTGTATAAAAACGAGCAAAATTAACATCGAGTTCACGCAATTCAATTATCCCTAGGAATTAATGTTTTGACATAACTCTATACAACTTAATTCCAGTAACGCAGTGTCTTGCTGCATTCTCCCTTATATATACACCAACCGTCCACTCCTTACAATCAGAAAGATCCAGGCCAAGATTAAATGATAACCGTCATTCAAAGGCGCCCATATTCCACCTCTTATCTATATGACATTTTTCCAAATTGCATTCTCCATAGTCAGCGCAATCTCCCTCTTTCTCCACCCTCGCAGAGTCGATCCTTCCAAAATCATTCTTTCTCTCCCAATCAACAGCAATACCCTTCTCTCCTCCCACCCTCCCTAGTCGGAAAACCGTCATTTTTCACCGAAAAATCACCACCACATTTATATATATATACGCACATCACACACGCACGCAAACGCTGCACCAACAATCTCGTCCCGTATATTACGCAGAGTTGCCCCTAGCAACACTCCCCCCTGTGCGCTCAATACGATTATACAGCCCCTCGTGTGATACAGGGGACCACCACCAGGGTACCTCGAAGAGAGAAGGAGAAGAGAGAGAGAGAGAGAGAAACATTGGGTTGCAGTATAGTGGCCCGAATGCAGATCTAGAAAGAACGACGAGAGGGGGATGATATCGGGTCTGTATACTTGTGTTTGTTGTGTGACAGATCGACGTAGGGGGCTTGATTAGGAGAGAGAGAGAGAAGTTTGGGAAATTCATTTCAGGAGAGAAGGGAGAGAGAGTTGAAGTTGTTCATGTTGATGTTTTAAGGGCGGTTGGTATGGATGTAGCTGATATAAATTATTTCGAACGCAAACTAGAGTGTTATTTCAGCCTTTAATGCGATCGATTAGCTGGAATTTATAGTGCGAGCGTTGTTGAACCTATGCTGAATTATTAAACGATTGCAAATATCCCGGTTCATTGCTGTCTGACAGGTGTACATATATATCTCGGTATAAAAGAAACGTTAACATGAAAAATGAAAAAGGTAAAAGAATTGAAAAGAATAAATAAAAATATTTATCACTGCGACTATAAGATATTAACGATTTACCGATACTTAACGATCATTACTATACACCAAGCAAACTCGCATCAATCAATATATACCTTTCTAAACCAAATCTCCGCCTACCCCACATGAAACGCTACAAGCTCATTACAAAAGTACACACATATATATATATATATATATATACAGCTCTCTCTCTCTCTCTCTCTCTCGTAATCTTCCAGCAACGGTGAAACACATCATAACAGAAATCCCGCGCCCTCTCTCTCTCTCTCTCTCTACCACCTATGCACATATATGTATACGCATTTTATTCAAGCACGCTCGCGCGGTACTACAAAGTTCGTCGACATCGTTGCTCGTGTGCCTCGTATATACTCCCATCTCCTCTCTCTTTCTCTCTCTCTCTCTCTCCCTCGAGTAGGTTCATTGACTGTGGGCAGCGGCGTTGCAGTAACAGTGCCGCGCGCACGTCAAGGTGCCGCTCGCTCGCTTGCGAAGGAGAGCTTTTAAAACAAACCTCTCTTGCGTACATACACACACACACATACATACATATATATGTATGTAAAGAGAAAGTATACCTTATATATATATATACACACGCTCACGCGCGCGTCAAAACGTCACGTGAATCGAGCTCTGTGTGTTTAATTTGTCGGGCAGGTGTGCGGAAGCTTCGCGAGTATAAGCGTTTTTCTTACGTATATATACCTATGTGTGTGTGTATACACCTGCGGGGATGATGTGTAAGGTTCGATTGATGGGTATATACCACATGGTAGGTGTATGTGTGAAGAGCGATTGAGCCTGTAAAGTTGTCGAATTTTGAGATGGGAAGGTGAAGGAAGTGTCAAGATCGGTAAGATAGGGTGGGTTCTCTTTTTTTTGTGATGGAAAAAACGATGGTTGTCGGTCTAGCCGTGAGTACTTTATTAGGATGTTTACTGATATGTGTAGACTGATATAGGTGAGCGTGAAGATTATAGATAGCTAATACTAAAGCAAATTTGCATTGAAGTATATAGGTAAATTTAATTATTTTGTGTGAATATTATGTCTTGTGATATTTTTCTAGAATAGTTTCTGAATCTTCTATTAAACTTGTTGCAATTTATATGTGGACTAAATATGTCAAAAAATATTTCTTTCTTTATTATTTCGAATAAAATATGAATAATTTTATGTAAAATTTTAGACAACAAATAATTTCATAGCCAAGTATATATTTGTGATCTAAAACAGCTCTGAGCTCTAAAACCATTAATTCTTCATAACAAATTCACTCGCATTATCAAACCAAAAACCATATTAAACATTAATATTCCCGAACGCTACCACAACCATTTCCAACAACCATCCATCCAGTATATACTTTCCATCCACAACACCTAAATACCCACCAACGCATCCAAACACCATCCGGGAGAGAAAAAAAAACGTCGAACCAAAAAGAAAAAGGAATATACCTTAAGCCAACAGCGAACAACCGTATACACATCTCGAGAAAGTGTCACCGGGTCATCGAACCACAAGCTGCGTGCTCATCACGGCGCTCGTGTATACGCCTTCCTTTCCGGCATTAACGGAACGAAGGTTGCGCCATATAGCCGCGCTTGCGCACACATACACACATACTCGTATATGAAACCGGTTGTTTTCCCTTCCTCTCCTCCGCGTGTATATACTCGCGCGCGATTTACAAATAAGGACGTCGTAAAGTGAAATTATCGGCTTGCGCGCCATCGCAAGGGCACACTATATATATATATACGTATGTGCGTATATACGCGAGATGTAAGTAAGTGCACTTTCGCGGTCGTTTGCGCCTGCCGTAGCGTGCGCTTCGATGAGTTCTGGGTGGAATATGAGTGATGTAAAAGTCGGGTGTAAGTGTGCGAGACGATGGTTTTGTATAATTTCTGTAGAGTAGAAGGGATACGAGTTCTACAGAAGTAAAATGAATAACTGCATTTTTCTATTTCTACATATATTCATCATTGTTCGGCTGCGTCAGAAGTATATGTCTTCGACAGTTTACAAGTGTAACTTGCACAAATATGTAAAATTATAGTTATTACAGATCGATAATCCTATTATCCTTGATATAATAGAAAATACTATCATAAAATTAAAGTATACGTAACAAAAAAACTTTATAGTAATGTTTTAGTTATAGTAGACAAAATTATATTTATTGAAAAAAAAACAGGTTCACTATCCAATTACCAAGATTCATGTAAATATATACTTTTCGTATAGGCGGAAATTTACAAAGCCGAGTAGTTATTAACTTCAGTTTAAGGCATCTATATGGATTGTGTGATGTGAATCAGGTAAAAGCATTAACAGATCAAAGATATCCTCATATATAAAAGGAGTCTTTGAAACCTCATCGATCCTGTAATTACTATCTTTCGTGTTCAGTTCGTATATATTCCGTTGTTCGCGATATTTCACGCCGTTCTTTCTTTTTTGTTTTTATCGATATATGCATTAATTTATGAGGCTCTACGTGCTAAAACTGATTTTTTATCAAGATACATAAGAAATGAACAGTAATAAGCTAATGAAAGTCATTAAGGTTAACGACTAGAGCGAATATGAATATAATTATGACGCTTATGATTTCTATCGAGGTTTAGCTTTTTAATTTTTCTTTCTGACATTTCCCCCCCTCATTTAAATTATAATTGCTACAAAAAATATTATCGTAAGAATATTATTATTATTTTTTAAAGAAATTACGGATATTATAGATTTTAATTTAATTTAAAAAAAAAAGAATTACCAACTTAATAAATGTATTATTCTACTCAATTACATGCAGTTTATGAATGAAATATTTATTATTATTTACACTGTTATACGTTCGTATTTCTTTTTTCAATTCTATTAAAATATATTCCTTTGAAATAAATTTGCCTTTTACAAACATAAAATATATCTTTATTGCAATACCGTAATAGTTTACTATTATAAATTCAGCCTTTGCATCTTGCAGAGTACGAACGATAAAGTTTATGTAAGTGTACGTTGCAAAACAGAGAGAGAGAGAGAGAGAGAGAGAGAGACGAGAAACCTCGACATAAAAAAACATGAATCATTCCGTCTAAAGACAATGGAATCCTTGAAATCCCGATAAAACCGTTGCATTCGATCAAGATGTGCCGGTAATTTAAGAAGGAAATAGTCCCTAACTTTCACGGTTCTCGAATTTCCCTTGGGTAAGAGATTTTTCCGATCTCCATGTATACACCCGACGCGAAAAGAATGGAGAATAAATGCATTCTTTAATTCTCTGAGTAAAGAATCGTAAACCGAAATTTAATTTGGAAACTGAACGCCGTTCACGGCTTCTCATTATTGTACACACAGATGGAAACTGATATCTTTTAAAATAAGTAAAAGAAAAATACAGTTGTACACTTTGTATAATCTGTCGTGCTATATTAAAACGTATAAAATATAGATTTCGTTTTTATTATATCGAATAAGTATATATTTGAAAATGAAAATACCTTTTTCGCTTAATATCAGCACCACCGTGCTATCAGTTACTACATTAAGACAGGTCAGCTAAAAACCTGAAATGCATTTATGATAAATGACTTACTACGAAATAGTAAATATTATACTGTATAGCCTATATAGTCATACGTCAATGACTGCAAGTTCTTACAGCTGCATGTATCGTACACTTATACGACATATATATTGCGCAAACTTACATCAGAGTAGTCGTAGTTCAACTTGGTATAAACATTCGCGTGCTTAGCGCACGAATATATGATTTATAAATAGTTATATATACTATATATGCTATGCAAATAAAATTAAAAAAAACGCTTCTATAAGATTACGCACGCGAACGTGTTCGCAAAACAAATGTCCGACGTCGTGTATCTAACATACGGTACTTTATTGAGCGAAATTGATACAACTATAGTGTACAAAACTGTTTCATAAAAAATGTCAATTTGTCATGTTGTTATTGTAGCAGTTGATACCATTCTATTACTTGGATAAAACAAGGCTATTCATGGATCGATATATATGATTTTAATTATTTTAACATTAACCATTAACATTTTTCATACGATACTCTCCTTTAAAAATGGAAAAACTATGTAATTTTCCAAAGCCCTGACAAGCATTCGTAATTCTTTTATAAAAAAAAAAACAACAGCATAACATCCACGCATCGAAGAGATCTCGCGCACAGAGTATACAGATCTAGATTAACGTCTCACTTAAGACCACGCGGCAACGCTATATTTTCCAGTAGCCAAGGCTATATAGTATACAACAAGCCGCCTCGACGCTCATGTCATCATCATCATTATCATCGGCATCGGCCCTGATCGTGTTCGTAGCTTGAACAGAGAGAAAAAAAAAGCTTGTGTCACTTCGCCTAAGGTCGGCCCTGCATTGTACGCTAGCTCATCTCTCGCTTGCGCTTGTTCTAAACTTTCGAACTATTATTTCAACATCCTACGTATATATATATACGTACATATCCAAACATCATATACAACGCTTTCCCTATGCACGTGACAAATAACCCAAGACCGACGGCTGCAATTATAAAGCAATAACGATACCGACCAAGAGAGAGAGACAGAGAAAAAGCCATCAGCTCAACTCGCACACCTCGCGGTGTACACTGTATAAGTGCCAGGGAGAGAGACATACACAAGCGTACTATACGCGCGAGTTGCCTATTAATAGTCGCGTGTGTATCCGTCTAATCGGTAGCCAACGCTCGGCCTCGTATATCGAGGTTATATGTGTACGCGCTGCTTGCCCAATAAAACGTATAGAAGCGTTATACGGAGGTTTTCATAAAAGAGGACCGCGCACCACTACTGCCACGCCTCGGTGAACGCGTGGGATGTCGCGTAGGTATTATAGAAACGGGACTATAGAGAGAGAGAGAGAGTAGGAAAATTTCCCAAAATCCAAAGCACGTGCGACGAATCGAGCTTGCCAAGTTGGCAGTGAAAATGATGGGTGTGTGTGTGTGTGTAGAGTATGTATATAGGCTCGGCTGCGCTTTCGGAAAATCGCGCGTTTGCGAAACCTGAATAAGGTGCAGTGTGTCAGAGACGAGGAGTGTTATAAATTAGGGAAATGGTGGGTGGTAATGGGGTGAAGTGGAAAAAGTGGTGTAGTTGGTGGGCTATGGTAGGAATAAAGTTATAAAAAATTAATGCACTTAACTGTATTATAAGATTAAAAAATAAGGAGTAGTCGGTATATATACTATAACAAATTATGATGTAGAATGATTCGACTTTATATATATATATATATACCGTGATTATAGAAAGAATAATGATTTCGAAAGATTATCTAACGACAAGATTACGAATGAATACAATAGCTATATAACGAGGATGGAACGACTGTTAAATAAAAATTAATAAATATATTGCATAATTAAGGTGTTGACTTTACTATTTACGATGCGACAAAGCTTTACGTCACAGGTGTAGTTGTGTATACAGCAATTATTTCCATTTTCTCACGCATGCAACTCTATACACTTGCGTAAGATTCGTCATAAAAAAAGCACATGATTTTATTGATAAATTATTGATCTATTAAAGTTGGAACGTGATTTCCATTGACAACAATATAAAGCGTAAACGAACGTATTTCACAAGATCTATGTATACCATCAAGCAATATATCTTTTACATCCAAAAACATTGACCCGTATCAATATACTCTTCAATTTACACATTAAACCTTGCTATCGTACTTATACCTCGTTATACACATCTCTACGCGTAAGACTTCACAAAAGAATCTTCAGTACCGTTGATTTCGAAAGCTTCTCATATATAACCACCCGTCGAACCCATAACTCCAACAATCGTACAAAACAAACTCACGCACGCACGCGTCTTTCATCCACCCACGAGGTTCTCGAACAAACCGAACCATCACAATTATGCAAATCGACCGTATACACAAAAAAAAGTACTTACCTATACACTTACGTATAGGCGCGTGTATACAAAAGCACACACGAGGTTCTATAAGTACACAGACAGAAGCATCAACAGCAGCAGCAGCAGTGGCTTAACAGAAGCGACCGTCACGGCACTATTATATACGCGAGTTGCACCATCGCGCGCCATTGAGAAATCCCGCATATACGCGAGAACGTTAGTGCAATCTTTCTCTCTGTCCTTCGAGAAAAGGCCTATATGTATGTGTGTATACGCGTATACGCGCGGTAATTGAGAAACGAGAAAATAGCTTATTAGTGTGCTCGTGCAAACGCGCTATACCTGCAGTGGGGACACTATATACACGGTCTCTCCTCTTGTTTCTTCTTTGCCTTTTTTTTCTCTCTATATACCTTTCGTCTTTGCGTCGCTTCGTCTTCTTTTTTAGTCGTGCGATTTTTGTAAGTACGCACGGTTGCGTGAGCGATAGAGATGAGGAATAAACTGCCGGCGAATCGGTTGGTATATATTGGTAAGTTTAGAAGTCATATTGAAGTAATAATGCTTTCTCGATCAGGCGGGGATGATATTTGAAATAAAAAATACTTTATTTCTTGTGATAAAGTTATTTGGAGCGACGTTTCGTTGACTTATCCGTCAACCTCGTCAGGCTAAAAAGTTTTATATTAAGTGTTGTTAATAAAATGTGCATGTCACACAGTTTTTTATCAATATTCAACGCAACATTACCTCTTGTGTAAGTTAACACATGTTAACCCGTCGAAATGGCATACCGAAAGAATATAGTAAAAATAGTTATAACAAATTATCCAATATTTTAAATCAATACAATATTACTTCGATCCCATTAGTAAAAAATAGTCTTAGCTCGATTATAAAATTAGGCAAAGGTACGACAAAAAAATGGGATCGCACTAACATTGTATATAAATTCTCATGTAACAATTGCCCAGCGACATACATAGGGGAAACAAAAAGAACTTTGAAACAACGATTAAATGAACATAAAAAGAATACAAACAAAGATTCGGTAGTGGTCGCACATCAAAACTCTTTCAATCAATTTAATTGGAATGGAGCTGAAATTTTGGATAATGAAAGTAATTATAACAAAAAATTAATTTCTGAAATGATGCATATCAAATGCCATAATAATAATATAAACAAGAAAGAGGATATATTCGCACTTAATAAATCTTATTTTCCGGTACTACGAAAATTCAAATGTTAGCGAACTATTTTGTTTTTGTTTTGTTTCCGCATCAATACTCGCCTCTGCGTTAAGTATATAAGCGCGAATGTACATCTATTTAATCGCATTTCCGAATAATCAAAAAATACGGTATGCCATTTCAACGGGTTAACATGTGTTAATTTACACAAGAGGTAATGTTGCGTTGAATATTCATGAAAAACTGTGTGACATGTACATTTTATTAACAACACTTAATAAAAAACTTTTTAGCGTGATGAGGTTGACGGATAAGTCAACGAAAAGTCGCTCCAAATAACTTTATCACAAGAAATAAAGTATTTTTTATTTCAAATATCATCCCCGCCTGATCGAAAAAGCATTATTATTTCAACATGACCATGGAGGATGAGAAAATCTTAACTTCAATTTATAAGTCATAGGTAGTTCCACGATTAAACAGACTGCTCTGTTGGCTGATCTGTTCCTCTCTTGTTTCTTTATTAAAGCCTATATATACTACTACTCAAGTAAGAAACTTTTTCTTATATCTTACAATTAAAGAACTCGGAAAAGTCTACAACAACATATACGAGAAAAGATCATCAATCTTTAACAACCACGTTATCGTCGTAATAAAGCCTCTATAACCCAATTTCTCTAAAAATTATAAAGATGGCCCAATAACACATATATTCCAGATAGTCTTCGACGAATTTTACATCCACATATGTCATTGGAAACCTCGCCGTATACACACGATCAATCGAAGAAAAAGTTTCATCCATTTCACATTTACCACTGCAGTATTTACGAGCCTGCGCTATACAGAACGACGAGATATCAAACACGTATATACACACATATATATTATAGACAGCTATAGAAACGCAAGATGCTCGTGTGTATATATATATAGAATCGTTACGTAAATTGTTGAAGAGTCGGAATTATTGAGTTTCGACACGCGCGTATATTTAATAAAATGCAATATAACCGAGCTGAACGTTTATTTTTTATGATTCGCAGAGAGAGAGAGAGAGAGAGAGAGAGCTGCACTCGCGCTCGTTTTATGAATCATATAAAAGAAACACGTTTCTTCCGCGTTCCCCTTCGCGCGCTCGCTCGCTCGCCCGATATCTCCGGTCTTCTTTTTTTTCGTAACCCAAATGTCGGATGCCTTTGTTTGGAATGTAATGCTGCGCGCTGTACAAACGAAATCCAAGTGGAACGCGAGCTCTGCGCACTGCGCCATACGAAATAATTTTAATTTAGCTGGTTTGTTGATCCGATAGCTCGCTTTATTATTGAAATATTTTTATCAAATAAATGCTGTACGATGTTTCTTTTGGTGAAAGTATTGTCTTAACAATATACTTACTTATCGGCTTCGAAGCAATTATTTTTTCGGTAAGAAAACTATAGATCAAAAAGAAGTGGTGAGATGACGATTAGTTAATCATGTGCGAAAGAATATATGACAGCACAACCCCCCAGTGTCAAGTTAAAACGTTCTGCTCAATGAGTTTTAACTGGACACCGCATCGAACTGGATACGTCATATAGTCTACACGTACTGCACACGTATACTGCTATACCGTTATACGCCAAGATATATAGATATAATCTTGGTTACATTCAACAGATTTCGAATCTAACTTTAAAGTTTTATGTCATAAATATTTATTGAGCTGTGAAATGAAAGAATGAATAGAATTGAAATCATGAATTAATTTCTATTCTCAAAACGTTATATAGTTATTGTGTAGAGAAGGTTCGTTCTACATGATATTCATTTTAATAATACATACAAAACGAAAATAAATAATAAAGTCAATGACACTATCAAGTACTTATATTATGTTTACTGTGTTACTTTCGATTGTACATAGTAATTATTTAATTTAAAATATTCCAATAAAATATAAAATATGTATATAGCTATAAGTTGAATGTAACGTAGCTAACGTAAGTACATCTATATACATGTAAGAAACAATATTTTATTAATGAGAAACGGAAATTGCAAATAGCATGTAGCAATAAAATATTTCCATATACAATTAATTACTCATTAAATAATTTCTTTATATCGAACAATAATAATTGACTTCAGAATTCATTGAAAGTACTTTTAACGATAAAATATCTGCAGACCCGCGCACACACAAAAAGGTTTCTTCTTTAGTCAAGGTACATCTACGTATACACAACGTATCCATTCGTAACACCAAAAATCATAACCAGAGGCAAGATTTGAATCTGTGAGAGACGGTTATTACATCCAGCTTCAATCCCGATAGACGGATCTCCTCTTTTTTTTCCCCCTCCCAACGACCACATATATCATACAAAGTGAAGTGCTCGCATATAGCATGTTATACATCGAAATTCTCTTGGATTTCAACGGCGTGCAGCGGGCACCAAAGAAAAAAAATATTTCTATACTCGATCATTTCTTTTTTATCTTTTATCAGTCCTACGTATCAGATATATACGTATATAAAAAAACATCCATATACATATATATTTTGACAGGTGCACGCGAGTAAATCCAAATACTGTGAAGCGCGCATGATGAATGTTGTATCTATAAATAATAGAACTCGTATACCGATTCGTTATACGCGCGATTGTAGTAGTCGCGAGTGAAATAATCTATCATGCGCGATGACGAACTATTCAATAATCCTATATACACCTGCTGAAGAAAGATAATAACGAGAACGTTGTAATTATATATACGAAAAATTAATTTATGCAAATTTCATAATGTCTGTATTCTAAACAATTCTTTCTTCATTTTTATATAAACGTTGTTAACTCCAGTATATATATATATATATATATACTACTACACAGCCTAAAACAAATTTTATTCAATCCAGCTCACGAGAAACCCTGCGCGAGGAAAAGAAATCCAGCGATACGTGCGTGTGTGTATATATATCTGTACACACACATACATACACACACACACATATACTAGGCTCCCGTTAATCGGGCCGCGCACGTATATATACACGCTCAATATACCATCCCTACTCACGCACACAAACACATACCCGTATCAGCCCCTCTGCACACACGCAACCCTGCAGCAGTAGCAACAGCAGCAGAGACAGCAACGGTGGCAACCCTCCTCGAGGCCAAGCCCCGAATTTTCGGAGGGGTAGGTATACAGCACGTGGCCCCCCACTACTATATTACCGCCGCCGCCCTAAATTCTGCGCCTCTCTCTCTCTCTCCTATCTTTTCGAGGGTCGATAACTATATATACCTATATACAATACATACGCGTATAGAGCCCGGGCAGCGTGGCAACAAAGGAACAAAGTACAGAGGGAATGCGTGCCATGAGCGTCTTCGAGGAGATTTTTGGTATGTGATAGTTTTTGCTGATTGTATATGTGTATGTGTGTGTGTGAAGGTTGTGTGAAGAAGGAAAAGCAATGGTAGTGTGTGTGTGTGTGTGTATGGAAGAAAAGTAGTATAGAGTGGGTAGTGGAAGACAAAGGAATGAGTTTGGTTTGGTAATGGTAAAATGATTTTTCATTTGGAGGTAATATAAGAGTGGTGGTGATTGAAACAGGGAAGGAAGGATCTTTTGTAGATGTGGTTGGTATATAGTGAAGCGGTGAGTGTGCAATGAGAAGTGAGCAAAACGTTACTTTGATATCGATATATAAGATACATTTTTTTATTGTGGTAGGTTCTCAAATAATATATAATAGAATAAAAAAAAACAGCATAATAGACGTTTCAGTAAAAATGTTCACACCCTTCGGAAAACCTCATATGCTATATAATGGTTGTATTTGCAACGGTGGTGTAATTAGCAGTATGAATAATTCATTGTAAAACTTACAGCATGTAAATGAGAAGAAGAATATATAATTAAAAGTTTTATCTCGTAATACAGGTTATTTTCAATTTTCTTTTCTTTTTTTTTTGTGTTATCACCTCGCCACCGCGCAGGAGAAAAAAATTTAGGTCGCCTGTCCATATGAATAAAGCGTTTGGTTGACTGCGCGCGGCAATTTTTAGCGAGCGTACTTAATTGACACTGTCATTGATATTAATGCAATCATAGAAGCAATAATTAGCTCACGTAAGAAATTACATTCATTGCACGCTGTCATTGAATACACGAAGCTTATGGTTGAGAATCATAATGATTTCGGAGTATAATAGTGATCTAATACTTTTTATGGAATTATATGTGGTTTGAGTTTGTTCTCCCACGTTTTATTTCTAAGAATATAAGCAAACAATTGAGGTATTTAAATTTTTATATCGGAATTTGTAATATGTACATTGGTTGCAAAACGTTTATTGAAATATAGAAACGGTTCGTTTCCATTAAAGTATAAGCTTGTTTTATTTTATATTTTTTAGCGATGCACTGCTTCAAAAAAGACCCTGCAAATATATGTTGAATTCAAAAAGTGTATATCTGCAGCACTACAAACACACACTCGCGTGAGACTATAGAAACTTCCATATTGGATATTTGGATCGCAAAAATATGCAATTTCATTGTACCCATTCAGTTCATCCCATTTGACAATACAGTACTAAAATCCCGACCACTTTCTTAAAATACAAAACCAGTTTCCATCCAATCCGACAAATCTCTCTCTCTCTCTCTCTCTCTCTCTCTCCGTCCCTCTATCTCCCGTCCAAAAAAATTCTGCTCAAGTCCACTCTATATATTTCTCCCCAAAAAAAATCTCTACGCACTACATCCAACGAAACTTTCACGTTGGAATTTCCGTCGCTCGCCGATCCACACGCGCGTATAGACACACAGCACCTCCACTGCGCTGCAGCTCAGCGAAAAAAGCTTCTTGCCGAAAATCTCCTCAACAAAAATATATATACTATACATATGTATAAGAAACCACACGTCGCGGCGGCAAGGCGAAAAGAGCAGTGGTGAGGCGCGAGACAAACCCGTCCCTCCCGTATAACGACGACGACGACGACGACGGCGACGACGAAAAAAGAAAGAGGTTTAAAAGAAAGGAAAAAAAGAACACACATATATATATATATATATATATATACGTATATATACATATACATACACACACACGTGTACGTATATAACATATATGTATATATATATACGTGCGTGAGTCAGACTGGTTTCCGACCCTGAACTTGACACAATGGCGCAAGCAACCAAGCAGGCGGCGATTTGCAAATTCATTGCTCGCGAGCGAGGGACAAACGAGCGAGTAAGAGAGAGAGAGAGAAAGAAAGCAGCGCGTGCTCGCATGGGTAATTGCGAGGTTTCACGCGCGCGCGTCTACCCTCCGCATGTTCGACAGGTCGCAAAATTATCTCTTGGGTGAGAGAAAGAGAGAGAAAAGAACTGTTGCATATAAGCGTCCTGCTATATAGGCTTTCTAATTTTAGGCGAATCGGTTTCTCTGCGACCAAATTGAGAGAGGGCGAGAGAGAGAGCGCCTAGGGGGTATATATACGACGATGTATTGTACTCGAGGAGCAGTTGGTTCTGGGGGGAAGAGAATTTTGGTAACGATAATCTTCCTTGTTATGGTGATAAACCAATTTAAAATTGTAGATGTATATGTATAGTATACGGCTCGATTATTTTCTTTTATATTATTTAGTAATACGTAGAAAGAATTTTTAAACCATTTATTGAAAAGTTAAACTTATCTACGCGCAGTTACCTCAAATACTGCATTCTCAATATTTACCGGACGATTGGCAAAGACGAACTCTTTTTTTTCCGAACCGACATATGTCATAACTTTACGAGAACACATACATACAGTGTGGTTTTTCGAACGCGCGTTAGATAATAACCTGGTTGTCACTGAGCCAATCCTTCGTACATATATATATCTATGAAGTTTCTATAACAAAACTCCTACCGCCACGACGAGCGCAAATATTTAACTCTCTACTCAAATAAATCTCGAGAAAAAAATGAAGAAAGAGAGAGAGAGAATGAAAGAACCGTCACGCGATGCACAAACCTTTCTTCATGGTCGACGCACGCGAACGTCGTCGTCGAGAGAGACTTTGGCAATAGAACTTGGCGAAAATCTCCATAAAAATGAAAAATATCCTTTACGCGTATATATATATGCGGCCACTTATGCGGCGTTATATTCCAGTGTGAAATTAATACAGCCGTAAAAGTATCACTGGTATATATACTCCGAAATGTTGTATATTCATATATATATAACATTTGAAAACGGGAATAATTCAGTTACAATATCGACGCCGATCTGCCCTGAATCCATCACCGATAATCCACCGATTCATAAATCTCACCGGCCGCGACGAAACAATGCACACGCTTATATACCAATATTATGATTTATGCAGAGAAATTTTCCAAACGGAAAACTTGAAAAGGCCATACAGCTGCTGCGATTCGCGCGCACGAATGACATATCAAAACCCCCAACCACGTATAGTCCTTGACACAGTTTCTATATATATAATACTCCATAATATACTCTCTCGTCCTAGAACAATTCGCGTCCTCTCTCTCCTGCGCGCATTTTCAATATTTATACAACCGGAAATCCACGACGACGACGACGACGACGAAGCGACGTGAATTTTCGCTCGACCGCATCGAGGCTTTATACGATCCTCTTGCGGCCTGTGTGTGTATATATTATATACACGTATGCTTCATCGTCGTCGTATTACCCGAATACGGGATTGTCGTCCTCGCGCACGTATAATACGTAGATATACACGTATACATACTATATAGTTGTACGTACGCTTGTGCGTGTATATATATAGTGCGTGCATGCAGCGGTTTTCATGCGTTTAATGGACCGGTAGGGAGTTTTAATGCTATGCGCGGCAAGTATATATATATATATATAAGCGCTCGACCGCGTTGTCGCTGTTATCCGGTTGTTCAACAGAGCCCATAAGATTATTATACGTGTCTAATTAAAATTATATATATCAAGAGTTACGGAAAATTGATGGAGGAATTGCGAAACGCTATCTATAGAGAGTATATGGAAAAAGAACAATTTTCATGCACTTTTCTATATGTAGGTCGGGTCTGTTCGGTATATATAGCACAAAGATGCTTTTTACTTGCATGCCATTATGTATAATATAAATAGTTTTACTCTATAAGTGTACGTGTGTTTCGCTATTTTTATATATAGGTATAAGGACGACAGTCACTGCTGCTGCGTGTGATTTTATCTATAGATGGGTAAACGTATATATATATATAGGTAAACACGTTGTTTCTCACGCGCCAGTATTTTCCCATATCTATCGATTTGAACTAGAAGTTTACACACATTTTTTTTTCGCTAAGCGAGCTCAATCAAGGGTAAGAATGTGTGATAATAGAAAATGCATCGAGTAAAAAAATAAAAATTGTTTTAGATAATGTTCGTGTAGAATTGTTTATTTCTATATTGTCTTAAAATAATAATATAAATACTTTTAGTCATAAATGATAAGTATTGACGATAGTGTAGTTAAAAATAATTTTATTCTGGTAAAAAATAACACGTAGTATATTATTGTACAATATATTTGACCTTGAATAACTATACAGAGTGTACACTAAATGTAAAATGAAAAAAATAACAGAAATAAAACTCCGAAACTCCAAATTGATCGTACTATTTTTTTCAAATAACAAAAAACAACCGTTTATATACACACTTTTCTCATCATCGAAAACCTATATAATCCAATTCACAGCAACCTGAAAACTCAAAAAAATCCTCTTTTCTCTCTTTCTCTCGCCCACCATATATACACACATTCGCTTCACAACCACTCTATATACATCCTCGCATCATACACGCGCTACTCTCGACCGCACGCGAATTCTCTTTCTCTCTCTCTCTCTCTCCCGCTTACCCACACACATATACACTCTCACCTCTCTATATACATGTATTTCGGTCACAACTCTCTCCTTCTCTCTCTCTCTGTCTGTCTCTCTCTCTCTCTCTCTTTCGTTGAAAAAGAGGGAGAAAAGGGTAGAAGAGAGAGAGAGAGCCCATGCGCGAGGAGGAAGCCACAGCCGGTATATACTGTATACGTGTATTATATGTGTGTGTGGCTGTGCGCAGAACCGTTGCTCTTGCTCTGCGCGCGCGCGCGCGAATATCGCATCCCGTTCTCTCTCTCTCTCTCTCGCTCTCTCACTCTTTCTCTCTCTTGCTCTTATACACGCACGCGTGCGCGCGCGCAAGGTTTCCGCGCGCAGCGGCCAGTTATGAGTCGGTTACTTAGTGGAACGGTTCTCCGGCACTCTCTGCCGCGCCACCGTTCGCCAGGAGAGCAGCAGCAGCAGCAACAGCAACGACGACGTATAGCGCCAAGGAGCACCAACGTAGTCCTGCGTCGAGATGTGGAAGGATAAAAGAGAGAGAGAAGGTGATGGTGAGAGAACGAGAGAGAGAGAGAGAGAGGGGAGAAAGAGATTTTTTGAAGCTGAATTTTTTTTATTTTTAAATGACGGGTCTGTGTGAAGGATGTATTGATGCAGTTGGTATTAGCGCGGATGATAGGATGCGAGGTGAGGATGTCGATGAGGGACACTTGATTTAACTTTTAATAAATATTATACAGTTCGTATTATACTCTTTGTTTTGATTTTGCTAGAATGATGATATTTCTGAGCATATGTCAATTACGATTAGATATTTGATTTTTCTGATTTTGTTTTAATTTTAACGATCTTTCATAATACTTCTTTACGTTCAAATACATCGTATGAGCATGATAAAATAACGAATTATTTCGTAACAATTGCTACATACCAAATACAATTCAAACACTTTTTTACTTTCTGCTATAAAAATACACTTTTAAGCACGGCTTCTGTCCAACTATACAACTATACCATAAACAATAGTGTCCACATTTCGGTACCACCACCTCCTATACCTCACATCCCAACAAAAATCACCTTGTCGAAGATGACACACACCGTTCGATACATATATACTACTCGCAAAAGAAGTCAATCACTGTCCCCGCGCGTCGTCGTCGTTAAATATTGCAGAAGGTAAGCGTGGATTTTTAACTCGATGTAAAACTCTCGCTTGACGTGCGGCCAAAGTAGACTCGCGAACAGAGAGAGAGAGAGAGAGAATTACGTAAGACTACGCGCAGGGGGAATCGATATTGGCTCGCGGCTTTTTTTACCGCGCCTGCGAGTGTAGCACGCGCTCGTGGAAACTATATACGATTCGTTTTCTTTGTCTTTTCTTGTGTACGCTAAGTCTTCGTTGAGTTGAGTGCGTATAGCTCGAATGGGTTGTGGAAAATTCGAGAAGCCGAAGGTTGAGTGTATAGGTTGGTTTGGGAAATTTTAGTTGTTGGGTGGACATTCAATGAGTTTTAAATGTATGTATAATTGAATTAAGTTAGTTATGCATTGAAAATCATTTTTTTCTTACTAATAAACGTGCATTTATATTGATACCGTTTAAACGCTCGCTTTAATCATCTTGTGTATATTATTATTCAAGAAACTCTTACAAGAAGCTGGGAGATAGAAGAGAAACGATAAAAATTTTTCAAAACCTCAACCATTGAATATTCCTTATCGAGAATATTAGAGTGCGGCTTTTAATTTACGCGAATCCAGTTCGTACCAGATATCGTAATAACTCGCGCAAAATCACAGAGAAAAGCTTGGAATATATGTATATTTATATATCAATTCATATTTAATGCAGACAACTATTTTGATTAATTTTTCCGGTACTATATATATATATACGCGCGATGTAGATTATTTCATTTCCTCGCGTTGAAGGACAATGTAATCTTCATCGCTCGCGTCGCCGCGGCCATTTCATAACATCTCGCACGGGCACGCGCGCGCTCATTATATAAAAAGGAGGAGGAGTAGGGGAAGAAAAATAATCGCGCTATTAATTAAAACCAGACTTGAAAATCCAAGCGAGCAACGACAATATAATGCGAGCGTTGTTCGAAACGAGAACGAGAAAAAAAAATTTTAAGATTCGACGCGAGCTCTATAGCGTCACGTTTTGTAAAATTGTTTCGCTATCGTTCCTTCAGCGTTTCTCTCTGTGTCTCACAACGCGCACAAGTGAGAGAGAATGGAAAATACCGCGACGCAGTTTTTTTTCTCTCTTTTTCCCGAGAGTTTCGTAATGGCCATTAGATGTCAGAAGGAAAATTACACTGCCCGGCTCGCCTCGATAATCTGACGGATAGTGTGTATGTGTACGCTCGTTTCATTTTTTTTTCTACAGTTCTATATCTTTATTTAGAATGACATTCCGCAACGCTCGGCTTGTATAATATGTATATATATATATATCTATATATATAAATTTAATAATATTCAATCATTTATTTATTAATATATTCCTATATAAACAAAAAATTATCATTCATAAGGTTAAAGAAAGGTTGGGTATATACTCGTACAAATAATATAATGAATGCATAGATTGTACGTGCGTATATTCCAAGTAGTATAGAAAAGCGGGTATTATACATTATTCGAATGTTATTACTTTTATCTAAATCGGTTTTTTGAACTTCACTTTTTATAGCGCACTTTTATAGGTATAACGTATTATTGCCGCTCATGAAAATTTAGCACACTAGCGCGCGCGCGCGCGTTGCTCTCTCAAGGCTGCATTCGTTATTTTCACGTTTCCCGCATTTAAAAATAACAGCGAGTCATACAACACGCAGCACACATAGCGCTTTTCCACCTGACACATCGCGTATATACATATATCCATCCAATATACTACACATTGCAAATACATATACCAACTGTCTGTCTGTCTATACATCCCCTATAGTAAATTCTCGAATAATGCTTTCTTTCACAACATTTCATAACATCCAAACTGAAAGAAAAATAATATATATATATATATATATATATATATATATATATATCCAACGATATGTAATACATATACGAAAAAAGAATATATATATATACCATTCTTATCATAACTTCGGCAGCTACCGACACCAAACCATCGGATATATATATATGTGTACCCGTACCCAGCCGTTATATAGAAGAGCGGCAGCTTAATACACACACACACATACATACATGTACCAGGCAAGCACACAACGCAGAGTATGTACATACGCGGTTGCGTAAGTCGCGTACGAGGCCGCAGATAACGAGGGCCGCCGTCGACGACTACGACGACGACGACGACTTATCTGGCCGGGCGCGCTGTGGCGGTTATTATTAAGGCAATCACACAGCCCGCTAATAGCCGAGCGCGTGTGCGAGCTACTATATATATGCACGCGTAGCCGCATAAATATATATATATATATTTACGTCTCCTGTGACTCTTTTCTATATACGCTTTTCCATCGGATGATCGCGCGGTCAAGTAGTTTTTCTAATACATACAATTTTGTAGTATACTCGAGGTTGCGTTTTTTACCAAGAGAGATATGGGTCCTTGATTGGCGCATGATGAGACGACGTTGCAGTGGTTTTTCTATATTTTTTTTTTGGTTGAGAGGAAATTTTACGGTTTTTTTAAGCTCATCGGTTATTCAAATTTATTATCGATAATATACGCGTTGGGGTAGCGAAAAAGTTGGATATCTTGAATATAAGTATATATAGATATATACTCTCTAAAGTTGAATTAGTGAAAAATCTACTAAAGATTAGTTAAAATTGCTCTACCGAAATATTAGTAAATATTCACTGATAATATAGTAAATATTCACTAATTCTTAGTGGAAATACATAGAACTAGCTATACTAATTAAAAAAGAGGAGTTTCGCTATTTTGAATAGTAGATATTTCCACTAAGAATTAGTGAATATATTTACTATATCATCAGTGAATATTCACTAATGTTTCGGTGTAGCAATTTTAACTTTAATCTTTAGTGGATTTTTCACTAATTCAACTGTAGAGAGTAGATATACGTAAGGTTTGGCGGGAAGGTCGATGTTTAATGGGCTTTTAAAATAACCGCTTTAAATTTAGACGTCGTTAAACTAATTTCGCAATTTCAATTCATTGATAGCAGTCATATTATATCGCAGCAGTCACTGTATAAAGAAGATATAAAAGCTCCGTATGTATATATGCAATTAACTGTAATTTTACTACACCGATAAAACTGATATCACATCACATCGTACCACACAATACTCCACCGCGTGATCGTATAAAATTTGATATTCAAAAATACCCGCGTGTTATCAATCACTATACACAAATTCCACGCGTTCAAAATCTAATCTCCATCCCTCTCTCTCTCTCGTCCGCCTGCCACACTCTTTTACAACCTGAAAAACTCAAAGCATCCAAACGCTCGCTATGTCACACACACACAAACATAGACAGACAGACAGACTAGCAGCACACCCACAAGTCGCCAATCGATTCCCCGGCGATGCGTCAGCTAGCCAACCAACCAGCCATCCACATATGTATACATTTACACACGCGTGTGCACGACTGACCGTGATTCTATCTCTTTCTATCTCTCTCTCTCTCTCTCTTGTCTCGTCCGTGCTATATACATTATACACACATACACACACACACGTCGTACACCCTTTATTTATAACGAAACGTTCAACGCGCACGCTGAACTTCGCTGTGTCGGTCGAACTAAGTTCGGAACGATGAATTATTGAGCGCGTGTATCGTCCACGCGCACGTATATATATATTTTCGTAATGCGCGCGGTCGCCTGTATAATACGTGGCGAGGTTTATGGATTCGCGAGCAAGTATATATATATATATACATACGCCTGACGTGTCGTCTCCCTCGCTTTTGTGTGGGATAGAAAAACCCGTTGAATAATGAACCATATAGGTGTTATACATGCGTGAGTGCGATGGAGAAGTTAATTCGGTGGGAAGAGTCGAGTACGTGAAGTTGGATTGTATAGTGGGAGAAAAGTATATATAGTTTTGTTTTGTTATTTTTGTATTTGAATAGAAAAAATTCGTCGTTTTTTATGACCGCGAAAACTTGAATGTATATGCGTAAATATATGAAATTAGGCCTAATATCAATCCTACGATTACCCTTTCATTATAACCTTGACAATCCCCATTTACCCAAACGTTCTAATTATAATAACGCTCGTTTTTTCTACTATCTCATCCGCACATATATATATGTATATGCATTCCAAGAAAACTTCATTACATAAAAATCTCTATATCCGTTCGTCATTAAAAAATTAACATTACAGTGGTTTTCCCCGTATACCGCGGAACCGTTTAATCGCAATAAAAAAAAGGGAGGGCGTAACGCGAATCCGTGCGTCGGAAAGGGACACGTAGAAACGAGAGAGAGAGAGAGTGGTAGCCGCGAAATAAAGAATGACGGTTCTTTGTCGTGCGGATATACAAAGGGTGCGTGCTGGGAAAAACCCGTCGAGAATAAATTGCCGACAAGGGAGATAGAGAGAGAGAGAGAGAGAGAGAGAGAAGAGGGGTTGGAAAAACCCTCAGCGTGATCTTTGATGTCGTCGTATACGGGGGGAAGGGGTTAAGCTTGTTGTTTTTTTCCTTTTTTTCTTTAGTGGAAAAAGTAGGCATTTCAGCTGAAAACTCATTATGTGTTAATGGAGCGTATATATACGTAGTATTTCAATCCACTTTTTATTTTAAAGAATGGCATTGAATTTCTTTTTCGAGGACGTTGATGTGAGCCTATATAGTCATGAGTTTCTTCGACGAGTTTAATTTGAAAAAAATATTTCAATAAACTACTTTTGGTCGTGGTTATTTGAACGGCAAAAAGTTTTATGTACCATGATATAAGTAGAATACGGTCTAAGAGCTGTCATTTTTTTATTTTTGGCCATATTGCATATGTTACAAAATTTAAAAGATTTTGTTAACAAAGCAATTAAAATATAAATTACGCTTACACATACTGGTATAAATGAGACGAAACAAGTCACGTGAATTTTACAAAGATTCGCATATGGATGTACGTAATTATCTATACTTTTATATGTCCAGAAAAATGTAAAGTCAATTGCTCGTCGAACCAAAACATATCCAGACGCAGGTGAAATGCAATTAATTAATAACAAGTGAGAAAACTATTACATAATATATAACTAAATCACCATATGGTAATTGTTATTCGGTGAATTATTGGGTTACACTAGGATATCCTGCTCGCGTTAAATCAAATCTGTTACACGATAGCACGTATATACACGCCTGATGTGATTTAATACTATAGTAATCCGAATTTAGGATATCGCGTGTAATTTCTATATAGTATAGAATACATACATACAATTACAACTACAATTTTCATCTCCCAATTCTCCCGAAAAATCACCTCTTGCAACCCGATTACATTCCCATTTTCTCCTAATTTCTAAACAATTGAACAATTCAGAGAAGTAACAGTAGTATAGCAATAGCGACAACGTTAGTTTCGCTAAAACTAGGCTACTCTGTGGCACTCCCATTAACTCAATTAAAAGTCAACCCAATTCCAGTACTCGCTCGCGACACTTGACGCGCGAACACTATGTATATATATATATACCGCGACGTTAGTGCACTAAAAATTACGGCCAAGGCGAGAGTCTACACCGAAACCTTACCTATACATATCTATATACATTGCATATACATGCATTAACTCTTTTCTCCTAATAACCCGAATTTCACGTACGGCGGGAAATGTGCATGCAGGCTTGTTAATCGCAGTCTCATTTCCGCGTGGATCCGTAGAAATTATCGGTATATATAGAGAGAGAGAGACGCCCGGGGTTTGATAAACACGGCGGAAATTAATTTTCCAGCCCGGTACTGCGATGATGATGTTGCCGCGATCGTTGAGATGTGGAGGAAAAGGATGACGCGTGCGTGTTTGCGTTTGAACGTATATAGTTTCCGCGTGTATTTTTTCTTTCTCTCTTGTCTTCGGTGAGGAGAAGTTGTTTGAGTCACGTATAAGAGGTATATATAGTAGACATGTACGCGTATATTTTTGCGCTTGGTAAACAACAAAAAAAAAAACAACGAAGAACGTGGAAAATACGGACGTTTTTCAGATGTTGGTTGCGGAAAATATTGGTATGCATGTGTATAAAGTGAAGTTTTTATTAGATTTATTAGGTTGCAGAGATGAAGAGTTTTGTGTTGAATCGAAATGGAATGACTGTAATTGTAGAGGAAAACTTATTGCCATTCGAGGAAAATCGGGTTCGTTTAATTGAACATAATTTTCACGTAGAGTTGAATCGAACATTTTTTTCCTGAAAATTTCCTCATAAAAATTGATGTGCAATTCATATTGCTATTCGTTGTTCATCTTCAATATAACAGATTCCAAACTCCCTAGTACGACAGTGTTCCTGATAAACTCCTAAACAATTATGGAATACTTCTACACAACGATGCGTATTCTTACCCAACCAACTCTGCGTGACATCATTTTCATTCTCCTATAATACTTATACAAACACCTGCCACGCAAGAACACAAAAAAAACCTCTCATACCATATCCAACAACAACAACCTCGCAAGAAAGTGAAACCGCAATTTTCCCGTATATTACAACTATATATATACCTCCAACCTAAGAAAACTACACGTATATAGCAACATCACAACCTCGTCCACGTGCATACTCTCACATACTATAAGCGCGTCTCGTTCTCGTGATATTTCCACTTCCGCCGCGGCTCGCGCCATATAGCGAGTTACGTCAGCGTCGCCTTACGCGCACGCGCGTATCGTATACATACATATATATACACACATTGCTGGCGGTATTGGCGGCGATACTAGTAGTAGTAGTAGTAGCCTTCGCGGGGCCGTCGAGAGCCGCAGAGCGAATGGGAGAGGGAACCAGCGAGGACGCCGTTTTCTTGTCGACTCTATACTACAACTACTTCTTACATACGTATAACTAGTTCTCGACGAAAATTTCGCGAGCTCCGTGTATATATATATATATATATATATATATATATATACGAGAAAGAGTTGTAAAATTCGAAATGTTTTCCTCGTCCGAGGTGGAAGCGGAGAAGAAGGAGGAAGACTGCGAGGTTGCATAAAAGTGAGTAGTAGTAGTAATAGTAGTAGTAGCGTATACGTGCAAACGAAAATACTTGTGTTGTTGACACGCGAGTAGGGACGAGAGGAAAAAGAACGCGTATTATACGCGATGGTTATTTTCAGTTTTGTTGGGAAAAAAAAACAATACGCGCGCGCGAGAGAGAGAGAGAGAAGTAGAATTTTTTAAGCGGTTGTTTTGAAAAGCTTTGAGTTTGTTGTTTTTTTTTAATGTGAAGTACTGTGCAGTGTGTCGTATATATGTATACATACGGATATACACGTGTATATATATTCATGTTTTTTTTTATGATTCGGTGTTACCGGTATACGATTATTATTCTTTATACATTGCGAGTACGTTATATATATATTTTTTTTTTCAATATTCAACTAAAATTCAAAACGCACGTATATGTATCCCCCCTGACGTTTTATCAGGCATATAAAACACAACTCAACCGTAAATCTCTCGCAGGTACCGTAACCGTCGATAATTACAGTTTAATAAAGAACCTAATGGAACAATAAAAACGACTCGTAAACCGCGCAAATCTATAAAATATTCAAACCTCAACGCGCCAGCGTATACGCCCACTCGGTGTATATACAATCTCTTCTCTCTCGCTTGCTGAAAATTAACCAAGGCAATCGCGTATATTGTAGAACCGAAATAAATCGCGCGCCCGCGTGCAATAAAGATATCCTCGTATATAAGCAACCCATTTCTATATAACTCTAACGCAATATCTCTCGCGTAAGTCCATTAATATAATTTTTTCATCTTGATTTCTTAATGCCATGTGTGTGTGTGCTCCGAAAATTCAATACCTCCGCGGCGGTGTACTGTAGTACACCGTCTATTTACGCCTTTTATTCTTATTCAGACGCGGAAAGTGTATAATCGCGTGTGTATAGGAAAATATATAATACTCGGGACGACAAAAAGAGAAACCCTTTATTAGCATCCGAGGTCTCGCGCCATCAAACGATATATACTTATATATATACGCGGCGCGAGAATGGGGAACCTTGGCAACGCGACGTTGAATGGTTGAAGTGTGTGTGTGCGTGGTTACGTAACTTTTTTTTTATTTTTCCCGCGGAATTGTGTGGTAGTAAAGGGACGGTGTGTGGAACTAAGGATTTCGAAATTTTTACGCTGTGATAAGATGATCTATTTCATTTTGTTGTGTATATATAATTGTCGAGAGATGTACAGTAAATTCGTGCAGTGATAAAGTTAGTTCAGACACGTGGGAAATGTTTTTGAATGTTTGTCAATGGTCCTCTTTTAAGAATATGTTATTTCAAATTTATGGTATTTCAGTATGGAAGTTATTAATGTTGCATATACGTATATTTGAAAATTTTACTTGAATTTAATCTCGGATGATAATTCCAATTGAAAAAATTTTAATATCTTAAAATTTGGTTGTAGCTGATTTTTATGCTAGAATCATTCATGTAAAATCTGTTTATACACAAATTGAAAAACTAATGTTTAAAGTTATCATTATACTAAATTAACCCTTCTTCGCTAACATATACCAATTTTCTCATATCTTGATAAATTCAAAGTATAGAAACCGCAATACTTTACGAAATTTCATCCACAAAAAAATCAAGAAATTCACGTGATGCAACAAACACCTTTTTACGGCATTATTTCTGGTCATTTAATTATCTCGAGAACGACGATGAAAGTTCGTAAATTTCATTAACTCTTCAAACATCATACCTAATAGCGCAATGTGTTCAAAATTGAAAGCCAGTAATAATGGTATTTTCATCACACGACGCGAGGTTCATCTCAACCGTAATTAACTTCACAAGGCGATAACAATTTTCATAAATCCTCTTTATATACGCTCGACCATTCTCCGCTATCCTATCACTGTTACATTCCTAATCTCCAATTTCCCAGCGACCAAACGACCGAGTAGACGAACACTACCGCGTCAAATTACCAACGATATTTTTTCATCACACTCGTATATAGTCTGTATAATAACGACTATAACACAACTATCACCGTATATACACAGCCACCACGAAAGCTCAACTTCCCGTCCAATTTAGGTCAGACATACATACATACATACGCTGCTATCCCTATATATACATGTATACCAAAACTTCCAGAAGGAAGGTGGGAGGACACACCCATCCCGAAATTTTCTTCCTTCCCTATATACCCTCTTCTCTCATTCCCTCTCTCTCACTCTCTTCCTATAAACATACACATTCACGAGAGAGAGAGAAAAAAGCATCCGGGTGTACCATTACGACAAAGAGAAAAGCTCCTTACGAACCAAAGGACGCGCGCGTTTCGCGATATACAAAAGGGACGCATGTAACATCCACATATCAACGCGTATATATGTATATAGCAATAGCAACAGCAGCAGCAGCAGCACCTCTTCTCTCTCTCTCTCTCACTCACTCACTCGTCCCCTCGGCAATGCGGCAAGCGCGCGCGCGCGCTCGGCTATGTGAGTCAAGGACGACACGTGCGGCTCCGCGCCGACCTACATACTTATTTCCTGCGCGAGTATACCAGCAGCAGCAGCAGCAGCAGCAGCATCGGAGTTACATACACACATACATACATATAGGCAAGCCGAAGCAATCCGAACTTTCCCGAACGTCAGAAATGGGACGCAAACGCGGGCGCGCGCGCAGCTGTATCCCTACTACTTTACACGAGAGTGTCTGAGAGAGAGAGAGAGAACATAGCGCGCGAGTCGATAGCGAAGAGGCAGCAGCAGCAGCAGCCCGGAAGGCGTCGTAGCAGCGACAGCAGCAGCAGCAGCACCAGCAGCAGCCAACGATACGAGCGCGAGACATGGTGAGCGTTGGACGCGAGTGCGAAGGAGAGCTCAGTTGGGGTTTGGCTTCCGGTTCCGGTGGGCGCAACTTGTTCTTTCTATGGACCTCGACTGTGTGCCGGTTACCGTGCTTAACTAGTATATGCGTGGGGGGTTGAGAAACGTTCTTATATACTACTACTTGTCGCGCGGTTATGGTTTTAATATATCCCATGCAGTGCAGGGTGAGTTATACGTAGCTTTGTAGAATATTTTATACATAGCCGTAGGCAATATACATTACGCATTATATATCCAACGGTAGATAACTACAGTAGATTATGTGCGCGGGCGCGTGTTACAATAATCTGTCTACTACTATATATGTGTGCACGAAAGCGAATCCGTGACGTCGTCGGTTCGACTCTCTCTCTCTCTCTGTCTCTCTTTTACTCTCGAGATTTCGGAGCACACGCGCGTGTATAGTGGAAAAGTACCGCGCGAACGCGAGCGTCGCAAGCGCGCGTGTCTGTCTGCGGCTGTCTGCACGACGACGGCGACGACACTGTCTTCTCATTCTTCTCTCTCTCTCTCTCTCTCTCTCTCGTCGTTGTCGCGTGCGATTTTTCTTCGCCGACGCTTTTGTACTACTATATACGAGACATGCGGTTGGGGCACGTGAGAGAATATTACGTTTGAATATTTATTGTAGTAGTATTTCGCAGTGACGAGAAGAAGAACGAACGAACGATCGGACGAAGAGGTGAGACCAGTGCGTGTAAAGCTTGGCCGATCGATAAGTATACTTTAGTGGTTCTTTTTTTTTCATTCTTTTTTGTATGATAAAGTTGGTTTATTTTTTTTTCTTAGTGGTAGTGATAGAGGTAATAGTAGTTGTGCTTGTTAGTAGTTTGGAGTTGGAATGTAAAATTTTTAGTAAAAGATGATGTATAAAGACGACAATGGTACAGTTGTTAACTGCTGTAGCAAGAGTAGAGCTTTGATATTTTTGGAATGCTGTGTACATGATTCCAAAAGCACTGACTTTGTTCTATAGTGAGTAATCGTTAAATTATAGCTGTAGTTTTATATTTTTTTTTTATATTAAAATTTGTAAAAATAAGAAATAGATTTCCACCTTGAATTTCATTATCTTAGTAGTTAATTTAAAACTTTTTATAACAAATCTAGTTAAAGAACTTCCGAACACGTGCTTTCTAGAAAACTCAAAGCTTGTCTCTCTCTCTCGCTTTTCGAAATAGAACAATTTCACTACTAAACATTACATCTAATCATCACTGCATAACGATGCTCCAAAATCATTTTCAACTCCGAATTATTCTCAGTAACCATTAGAAACCACGGCATGGCATGACGAATAGCAGTATGTAGTGGAAACTCTTCCAAAGCAGCTATACACATATTTTCTCGTAGAAACTTCTAGACTCATTAGAAATCATCATCACCGTCGTCGTTCGCTCGCTTACTCGCTCCTATCCACATTTTCATTTCTCTTTCGTCAGAATATATTTTCCAATCGCACACCATTCCCCGCAGTTTCTCTTACACCATCATACTATACACGCTGCACGCATCTCTCTTTCCACACTTCTCTCTCTCTCTCTCTCTCTCTCTCTCTCTCTCTCTCTCTCTCTCTCTGTCTCTCTCTCGACACAACCTCGA
>JAWWEQ010009045.1:0-45059 GCA_035583055.1 Torymus tubicola
GGAGTACCATAAAACTCCCGAAACGTCGGCAAGTTAATAAACGCCAATTTTTTAAAACTATTTTGTTCGTCAGCGTCCGCCTTTTTAATTCACACAGAGTATGGGACAGGCTAAAAATACAAAAAAGAAAATCTTATTAATTCCGTAATTTTTTGTTTCTTTTTTTTCTATTATAATTAACTAACTTCATTTGCCGCAAAGACATTTTATAAAATATAGTAATTAAATGAAAGCAAGAAATTGCAAAAAACAACTAGATTTACTATCAAATATATTTTTCTCCACACGACGCGTAAAGTGCGTACTGTACACGCTGCGGACAATAAACAGCCTACGAATGTTACGCTCTTAGTACAGAAATAGTAGATTCGACGAATGCTCGGGCGACAATTATATGCGATCTTAGATATTTTTTACTTTTACTCCCTAGAAGCATTATTTACTATTTTCTGTAAGGTGACTATCAGGTGATTTGAGGCAAATTAGTAAAATTCATCAAATTCTTCTAAAAAAATGAAATATTTTATTGAGTTTTTTATACCTATAAATCTTAACAATAAACATTATTTTCATCCAAAAATTACCATTGAAATATTTAAAAAATTTTGTTTTGTTTTTGTGTTCCCAGGCACGCTGGCCGATAAGCCTACGTACAAGCAGTTCGTAGGCACGGTGCACGTCATGAAGGCGGTCGCCTCGCACATGGTTCTCACTTTTTGCGCGCGTAACAACGCCGAGGGTCAAAAGTTCTCCGTCCTCGTCGGCCGCGAACACAAGCTACCCAAGACGGATCTTCAGGGTGTACATAACCTTCTGCAACGGCGAAGCCTCCCGCTCTTCAGCGTTCGCGAGAGTTGCGCGAACAGTGCCACAAGCTTGGCTGGCGCGCGCCTCGACCTCGGCGTTATCGCTTTTGGCCTCGTCGCCGCACTCGCGTGGCATTTTGTCAATTATTAGAATGCGCCTGAACAAGAAACGAAGCGACAAAGGCAAAAAAAAAAGAAAATCCGTACGGGGTGTGTAGAAGAGATCGTGTACGTACGAAATGTATGTCAGAGTCTGTCGTTCTGGATTTGCAGGGAGAGATTTTTAGGGTAGATTATAAAGAATTTCCAATCAGTGTTAGGTCCGGTTTTTTAATCAGGGAGTATGGAAATTTATGGATAATATATTTGGCGGATTTCTCGGTTTATGTCACTCTGACCTATTTTTTCTTCTTTTTTTTTTGAATAATTAGCCTCTTTTGTCTTGACTTCAAATTTAATTCGTCAAATATGAAAATACGGGTTTAATAAATTCCATGCAAAATTAAAGCTCAATTTATATTATCCAGGATTTTTCTTTTGAATTGACGGGGGATTTCTTTTACCGACAGTTTTTCCAATTATTTTAATTTCCGCGAATCGGGATAACTTTCATATCGATATTACATACAGAGAGAACGAAAAAATTTTAAATTCGACGAATTTTACATTTTAAATATTAACTTTGTTAAAAAAAAAAGTGAAAAAACACATTCCACCCTATCATCCAGAGCGAAGTTACGCTACACGAAAGAATCATCGACACGGGGATAACCAGATGGAGGGGCGAGCCATGGATTTCGCAATTGTGAAGCGAGCGTTTTTCCCGAGTCCACGGATGGCTGCGGTATAGTAGTTTGTGGGTGGAGATGGGAGGGTTACCCGAGTGCGCGCTCGCACGCGAAAGAGTTATGAACGAGCGTTATTTACGATTTTAATCTGGAGGCGCGTTACTCTTTTTGTCCGTGAGAGAATACGCGTTCCGCGTTTTTTGGAGATATACACGCGAAGTGTGGTATGAGTGTGAGGGATACAGTGACGTCCCCATTGAGATATTTGATAAGTATTTACACACGCAGGCGTATACGCACCGTGTACCAGAAAGATTTCAGTTACCGTGCCGATAGGTATATATAGTTTAGTTCGATTTTTCTATAAGCGTTATATTAATACCGAAGAAGCAAAAAGAACCAATTTTCGATGCTTGTATGACCGGAGAACAAAAAAAGGGGACAACGAACAGTGCGAACGTTTTTTTAACGCCGACACGCTTCGGCGGAGACATTCACGTAGACACATACTAACACTGACATAGACAAGACATGCACAGAGAGAGAGAGAGTAAGAAAGAAAGAGAGATAGAGAGGAGAGATCTTCTTCCAGATATCACCGGCCACGTGCGACACGACAGGTGTTGAAAGAAAAACGCACGCCTAGCGCTTTTAACGAGCAGGTCTAATCCGCGAAGTGGAGGGCTCCTTTCGAAAATTAAGCGTCGAGAGCGACACGGGGACTCCTCCTCTTAACGAGCGTCAAGTGCGTTTTTCATCCGAGAGTACAAAGGAGAGCGAGGAAAACGAGAGAAAGAGAGAGAAAGTGAGAAGAAGAAGACATTGGGTGTGTGTGTGTGCGAGGACGACTCAGCAAGTGGCGCAACCGTGGCTCGTCTCTCGTACTTAAAAAATGAGCCCGAGTCAAAGGGCGGAGGAGGCGAGAAGGAGAACGCGCGAGGATAGGAATTCCCCGGGACGTCTCGACAGATGGAACGCGATCGACCGGGCGAGAAGACACTTTTCTTCTCTTTCACGGCGATGAAAAAGGTGGCGGTAGAGGAGAAGGGAGAAGGAAAAACGAAGAAACGGACGAGGAGAGTATAAAAAGGCAAGCAAGCGCTGCGATTTATCGAGCGGTGTCATGTAGGAGGAAGCCTCATTTTCAATTCCGAGTGATTTTGATAAGAGTGGAAGTATGAGTGTGCGTGTGTGTGTGTGTGTGTGTGTGTGTGTGTATGAGGGAATAAGAGAGAGAGAAAAAGAGCGAGTTTTTTACGCGCGTCGTTTGCAGGGGTGTACGTACACCGAAGAACTATTTTGTCCGCGCACGCGCGCTATATATCACGCATCGCTATATATATATATATGTACAAGGATTTTTTACCGACGTCGCTTGTTTGTATTCCGTCTCTCTTCCAGAGCGCGGGAGAAATAATTTCGGTTTAATTTTAGAAGCTTTATATACCCAGCCTGTTTAAGAGTGCGTCGAAATTGATTGTCGCTGAGTTCGTTTCTGCGTATACTTTAATTGATGTCGTTGTCTATATATGTATACACTGACGAAATATTTGTAACGCCGCGATAACACGAATTTCGTGTTTTTTCTGTTTTTTACCGTGCGCGTATATCCGTTAATCACGAGTTTTGACGTTTAAAAAAAAAAAGAAAAAACAAGGCAGCAAACTAAATACATATCATTTTTCACTGTTTTCGATAAAAGGTACACTCTCTTTGCTAATGTACAAATTTACGAGGTACAATAACTGTACTGAAAGCTTGAAAATTTTTTAAGATTTATATATACATATATACCGCGCACGCGTACGTATATACACCTATTGTATTGAAACTTACAACAGGAAGTATTTTCGGAATTTGTACAGTTTTTTAACGTGAAAAGAAAAGCAGGCTCGTCGTTGCTTGACCTAAAACACCCAATTTCGAAAAAAAGAAAACAGTCACGAACGGCGCGGCAAAAATGTCTCTGTAATACGTAGCAGAATTTTTCCCCTCCGTGCAATACTTTCCCGATAGAGTAACTAAAAAGAAAAAGAGAAACAAAAAATAAGACAAAAAAAAATGGCGGGGAAAAAATTTTTGCTCCAAAATTCTCAGCCGTATTGTTAAACTACGTCTACAGTTAAATTCTCCGAATTTCGCGAAAAATCTTCAGATCACGAAAGAATTTCGCGCGCCTTGAGAAATTTCGCTTCCAACTCGGCGCTATTTGTAATTAAAATTTTTTTCCCCCCTCATATTTATTATCGCGCGCACGTGCGTCGTTGTCGGGGTATAACAGGTGAAGATGGATGGAAGGGAAACGGGCTTTTATTTCAATTTCCAGCGAGCTTTGATTTCGAGAGCACTCTTAAGCGTGCTTTGCACTCAAGAACTGATAATAAATTTCAAAGCCGTCTGCATTTGACATTTAGCTTATCTATCGATCGTACTGCCTACCGCCAAGTAAACTAATTCGCATAGAGAGAAAGAAGAGAGAAAGAGAGAGAGAGAGAGAGAGAGAGAGAGTGAGAGAGTTAGCGTGCGGCCATATTTAAATATCTTTACGCGTTTGCGACTTCGTTAAGTGTGCTGGTATGCCTTTTATGAATACGCGTCGATAAAATTTTTCTGAAGAATGAGTAATACGTATTCTGTCCGACGCAGTGAGCGCGACGAAACACTAAACGCTGAATTTTTGTTCTGCGTATTTAGTTGAAGGATTGTTGCATGCAGAAGTTCTCTCGACGCGTAAAGGATTGCATTAGTGATTGTTCGTTTGAGTGCGTGTGCTTTAGATCAACAGAATTATTGTTAACTTGAATATAAATTGTAAAATAAAAGAAAAAAAAATTATACTAATAACAATAGCAAAAGTTAAGGTACTCATAACTGATTATGGTGTCTCTCTTAAGTTTCGCAAAAAGGCTCTACTAGTCGAGTGGAGCTTTGGCCATAATAATTAAGTGTTCTTATTTATATACTTGTACAAATCTTATTTATAAGAAGAACGAGCCGATGACGAGATGCGAAAGGGAGAATCACGCGTTATAGAGTAGTGCATGTAGCCTGTATACTCTCGCTGATTATACCTTTGCTTTAATTGCGATTTTTCAAATTGAAAGATAGACGCTTTTCTTATACATATATATGTTAATTTTAACGAGTCTAATGTTTGTTGTTACATGAAAATAAATTGAAATCAAATGATTGTTTAAAGATGACATTTTTAATTGATTAAGAAAATATTTTGGTCGTGTCTGTTGTAGGCAACCAGCTAAATTAAAAAGGTATTATTAAAATCGCTCGAAAAATTTGCGCGACGATAAATAACGAGAAATTGTAATTGTACAAGATGATTTAAGTCGTTGAATATTCAATTGTCGGAGGTTTTAAATTTTACTTGTTATAAAGATATGAACTATATAAATTTTCTGAGTCGTTTCCTAGATAAATAAGTAAATTTCGATGTTACCGAATTTTTTCAAATTGTATATACATATAATACAATCTTTATTTAGAGGTCAAATCAGGAAATAATATAATGATAATTACCAGCAATGAAAATGTGTACGGAAATTTTTTATGTAACCGGTTTACATTGAATTACTTGTAAAGATATTTATTTATTATAATTGATGTAGTCCTGATTCTGTTTTTAATAATTCGATTTTTAAATCGTTTATACCAAAGAGTTTAAGAAACCGATAAAGATATTCTATAATCTAAAATAGATACATTACTGCGTGTAAGAAAGATCGAGATTACAGAAAAAACAAGTGACTTTTTTGGTCAATTCATCTTACTCAACGTTCATTTTTAACATTATACATATGATCATTGACTACCAAATCCGAGAAACCAATCTAAATAACTTGAAATAAAATAACGTTGGTGAGCAATCACAATTCTAATATACTGCTCTTCCAGCAGAATATTGTTTTTTACTTGTAACATCTACTGTTTCATTGTCAACGACAATGGCTGCCGACCAAACCTGAAAGTACCGACCACCTCACAAATCCCACTTTTTCGCCAAAAACAGAATACACCTTCCGAAATCTGTTAGCAGTCGTATTCCTATACATTTATATCCATACGATAGGCTATAATACAACTCCTATCATTTCGACTTTTCCTACTCTTACCATCTTCATACGAGTGACTGGACCGGACGTCATCATTCCTACATATAACACACGTACACAAGCCCGTGGAGTTTAGCCACAATTATATTACTACGTGAAGTGGGAGAGCAAAAGAATAAGGGAGTGATAGCATAAGAGGTCTTGTTGGAATTAAGGACTGAGCTTACAACGGACGCCCGACAACGGTAGGAAAAGTGTCATGCTGGGATTTCCAGCAGGTTCGAATTATTTTCGGTCTGCTGAGCGGAGGCACGAAGTGATTCAGAGACGGCCGGGAAGTTACTTGATTTTCGTTCGGGCTACTGTAATACGTTTTAATACGAGCTCGAGCTGATGATTCATTGTTGATTGCGCGTGAGTATATAGTGTCATCATTCAAATCTCGCTGCATTCATTGTTATTAAATACGTACGGAGATTATCGGAAACAAACGTGATTTAATCAGATCGATCGTCGAGTAAAATTTTGTCGAATTGCGAATAAATATATATGTTGTTTGGTACAGATTTGGTTTTATTGCCTATGCGTTTGCCCTTATTGTATGAGACAATAAAGTAAAATTGTTATTATATTATTGGAACGACAATTTATAATATAAAATTAGTACAATCAAAATGGAAAAAGAACTTCGTTGATGACGAAAAACTTTATGCATTAAACAATGTTGATTCTCATTAAAAAGAAAAAAATGTTATCGTATTTCCTTTATATATTGTAAATCTTCGAATAGATGATTTTTCGTGGAAGAAATTATTTATGAATATCCGATAGAAATTATATTACAGATATTTAAACAAATGTATGTGTTTACTAATATATTTAAATTTCATAAATAGTTTTTTCCAAATTTATGCTCGTTACATGTTTGAATTGTACAATCGTTCATGAAATAATTGACATTTTCGCAAAGAATAAGTCCAGTGGGATGACACTCAATTTTGAATTCTCGAATTCGTGAGAAAATGCCTGCGTGAAGTTGTATTTCGAATCGCTTTAGAGTGTTTATTTATTGTACAAATGCTCCACGTTAACATGACTTAGTACCTCGGTATGTATATCGTCGTATGCTTAATAAGTGTATAAAAACTAAAAGAACAATAAAAGAGTGATTGCGACGTTTAACTGTTTTCATTTTCGTCTCGTATTCTTATATTTCCATTATACTATTGAACTATTTTTGAAAATTAAAAGTTGAATCTAATATAAGAAATTATCATGACGGTAAGTCGAGCGGTAAGTTTTCTATTAGGTCAGTACAGTAGATACATTTATAACTTTTTTATACAGTTTTCTGCAGATCTTTATTAATAATTTATACATTTTACTTTTGTACATCCAAAAGAACAGTAGGATCGTGAAATTACATCAAGTATTATAAAAGAATATTTTCCAAAGTGGAGTTTTCAAAGAGAAACTTTTTCAATCTCGAGTTACTATATTACAGGACACCTCGAAGAAATATAATTAGCAAGCGAAGAAGACCATTTTTAAAATTGAATTCTTTTACCTTATTCGTATCGTCGAAATTTACATCGTTAAAGTAATAATAAAAATTAATTTTCTTTTTCTTATATCATGAAGTAATTGATATAATTTTTTATCCTGAGAAAACTATTATTACATATATTTTGAATCATTACGTTTTTATTAAATATTTTATCTTTCTTGCACATTCATAACTATGAATCTATACATACAATGTCAACGCAATAGCTCTCTTCAAACCTTACTTCTTTAACTACCAATCTAAGCACACGCAAGGGCTTTTTGATTATCAAAAAGCTGGCTAACGTAAAATCCAAAAAGCCAGCGAGTGCATGAAAGCCATTCGCTCACTTGTTCGTGACCGGCTGCAATTGCAGCATTGTCGCACTATTCATAAGAAAATTAGTGAATGGAAGCCGCGACTGACCGATTCGACCGACGGCGTCTCTTTCTCTTCTGCAGTTCACTCCTTCTGTACTCTCCAACTCACACACGCGGAATTGTACAGTCCATGGTATAAGACAGAGCAAGAGAGAAGACGTACCGATAATTAAGGTTAATTCGACGATTAAGCCCCACCAACGACGCTACTGCACACATGTACACACCCACGCGCCTCTCTTCCGTCCAAGCTCGCAAAGAGGCGCAAATACTACGCGGGTGCTTTTTTCTCGAGCAAAAGCGACCGCGACGACGCGACGATGTCTTTCTCGCTTTTTGCCCGTGCGCCGTTCTAGAAGTCAGCGAGAATATATATAGACAGCCTTTCCGTAGTAGCGCAAGAGAGAGGGAGAGAGAGAGAGAGATAGCGCTTTTCCAGCTTCCACGAAATGCGGTTGCAGGTGGTAAGTATAAGCGCGGCAGAGCTGCATCTTTGATGATCGATGTTTATACTTAATGAGCATTTCGGGCTGACTGGTTTAGTATAATTTTTATAGTAGTTTTAAGCTGTTATATATTATAGTAGCTGGAAATAAATTGTTATGCATCTGGTTTTTGTTAAAAAAATGTTATAAGAAAAAGTGATTACAAATCGCATTTGGTAATTAAAATTTGATCATACATCGTTAAACTATTATTAAAATAAAGTTGTTTTATTGCACTGATCAATATTTTTTATACGTATATGTATATATATGGGTAATTTTAGGTCAACTGAGCAAGGTGAAAATTTTAAAATTACCCAAAATTTGTAGACACTTAGTTTTTTATGAAAAAATATGTTCCTAAATTTTTAGAGCAATATTTCAATAATTACAAAAGTTATTACATATCAAAAATTGTTATTTTAAAATAAAATAGAATAGTTAAGGCCATGATGTTATAATAATAAAGAATAAACCTATTATAGTGATTTATTCTTTATTATTATAACCTTATGACCTTAACTATTTTACTTATACATTACTTTACATAATTTTATACTTTTTACACTTTTAATTAGTTAAATTGATACTTTAGACACTGTCTAAAAACAATTATACATTTATAAGTAGTATAGAGAATGAATTTGTCGAAAAACAAGTTCTTGCAATGTGTTATACTTGCTACCCGCAATAGTTTGATATTATTAATGCAATGAATAGTTTTTATGATTATATTTTATAGCTGTGGTGTAAAATGTAATCATACTCTATTGAAGAAGCAGCATAAAAACAAAATTGAAAGTCAGTAATAAGTAAACTTGACTCAGCTAGTCATATAAAAAACAGGGTTTTTTTCACTATTTTTACATCTTTTAAAAATTCATAGCTTTTTTCTGAAGACTTTTCCCATCTTGGTTCAGGGCTTGTGTTGAAGGGTTTACAATACAGAATCAGAAAAAAATTTGTCGAACAAAAAATATTCATACGTAGCACTTTCTTTTTTTGGTTTCGGAGCCGGGCGGGAATGTGGTACTTTCAGCCCGGCGGGAGAAAAACATATATTATTTCATTGGGCAGTTGAGGAGAAATTTTCATTAATGTATATGCATATGAAGAAAGCGACGACGCTTATTTAGGGAGTTTTTTTTGTAGTTTGAGGAGTTTCGGCAGCAACCAATTAGTCAATTTGGGGAGCAGCTATAGTTCTGTTTACTTAAAAAGAAGTTTATTTCTTTAGTCAAGAATATAACTCTGGGAAGAAATGACTTTAGCTCCTCAAACTGCCTAGGACAATAATGTGTGCGTGTGGGTGCGTGTATGTATGTGTACGTATGCGCATGTTCTGAATTTCATCTATACGTGTAATACGCGTACACACACACTCACACACACATAATCTACATACATTGTGCATATTTATAATGTTGGTCCGATAAATATAATTTAAATTTTTTCCGTTTTAGTGAGGTATGTAAATTTATGTAAAAATAGAATAGAAAGATAGTTGGCGGTTTCGCAATTTCACCATAAATGTAAGAAATGCATATTTAAATAAAAACAGTCTTAGTACTCGGACACGCAATTTGAAGCTTGCGTGTATGCTTACTAAAATAAGTACATTCGAGGAAAAAAAATGCTAGCCACTTTGACATATCTCTTTTCAAAGAAAAATATACTTTTACGAGTACAGTTACAACTCGAAAATTAAAAAGTTCGTCGGCTGCAAAAAGTTAATAAAATTTTAATCGTCCTTCATTAGCAGTGCAAAATAAAATTATTTTAAAAATAACAATTTTAATATTATAAACATCTACTTTTAGAAAATATAAAATATTTTCGTCACAGCACGTAACCATTTAAATTATTTTGTCGCAATGTTGCACAAAAGTAATAAAACCCGCAACATTTTTTTCCCATTACTTATTAAAAACTATAAAACAGCGCTAAATAACATAAAAACATCAGTTGCAAAAAGCTATACGAAATATGAAAAAGGCGAGCTTTTACATCGTGCGCAGGCATCTTCATAAAACTGCCATTAACCTGTAGAGTACATTCGTGCGTTTCATACAATAATAAATCAGAAGTTCTCGATCCGGATCGTCGGCGCTTTGACAACAGCAATTCGAATTCATATAACTTCGCCGTTTGCGTGTATGTGTGTACACGTAAGTCGGCCCACGTCGTCCTTAAACATACACGCTTGCGTGAGCGCCGGAACAGTCATCGCCTCTGGTCAGGCGATATTCCCGCGCTGTCAGCTACAACAGCGGCATATCGGCTATAGAACGGCTCGGTACTTCGGATACATATATATATAAACAGACCGGAAGTTCAAAGGGAAAGCGTTGGTCCTTCTCTGATATATATATGAAATAATATTCTCTCTCTCTCTCTCTCTTTTGACTTTATACGTGTGTGATTCAGATGTTTGATTTAACCGAGCACAGTTACTGCGTGCTCGTTATTATTTTTTTTTTAATCTGCTGACGTTGCTGGCGAAATGTTAACGTATAATGCCGACGTGTATACGCATGTGTATATATACGTGCGAAAGTAGCAGCAGTTCGAGGGAAATTTATTATGGTATTTGACGACAAAGAGGGAAGGTTGTGTGATGCGTTTAACGCCGAATGAAACACGGTTGCGTATTTACACGTGGTTTTTCCTCCATATATATATATACGCGCTTGCTCGCGCTCAAAACTCATCTCGCTGATGTTTCATATTGCGTCGCGTAAATTTTTTTTAGGGTTGTAATGTGATTTGTTGGACTTTAACGTCTCTCTACATCTTGTATTTTAAATTTTACATTCGAAATTTTCATTATTTAATTTTGTGGACAACTCTACGTGATGCATGCTTTTGTGGATGTATGTTTGCTGAAATACAGTTTACGCGAAAATGCGACGAAATTTGGAAATAATATGCAACGAAATTTCTTTTGTACAAAAAATGTCAGGAAATAAATGATGTTGATTTTGTTTTCTTTTTTTTTTTTATAGGTGAATTATTTTAATTTTGAATTTGTTTTTATATACATAAAAAAGTTTTTTTTAACTTTGAGACAAAAGAAAATAAATATCTAAATAAAGGTTTTTAAACAGGGCATATATTTTCAAACTAGTAAAAACAGTAGAAATGCAATACTTTTTTGAAATTCAATATATTTTGTTTAACTTTAGCATTACGCACTATTCTGTAGCATATATTATTTGTGTATGAGTTCCTTATGTCTTATGCCTGGGCCATTTCGCTTTACTTGAATTTTTCAGTGCGTCGTAAACGTAAATGCAGCAAACGAAATGGATTGCATACATGAAAAATGTGTACAATGGTAAAATATTCACAAGTCATACTAGAAAGTCGCCCATGCAAAGCCAAATTTTGCCTTTGCTGGAGATCCTAAAGTACGGATTCACGCGAGTGCACCTTTTTATACATGTGGGATTTGCACATACATTTGTGTATTTATGCAAAAAAGTCCATGCAAAGTGGATGGATATATATGATCATATAAACTTATATATTTCAATATGCTTTGTATGTAGTTTGCATAAATAATAACATAATCTCTGTTATTTTAAGCACGATAAATTAACTATTTTCAAAATTTTATATTTATAAAATTACTAAAAAATTTTAGTAGAATGCTTCTAACTTCATATTATTGTAATGCAATTTTGTGAACATGTATGTTTCTTATTGCTGTTGCTTTATTTATAAACGGGAATAGAAATAGATTTATTATATAAAAACTACATATCACAAACAGGATATGTAAGCATCATCATTGTTATTCTTTTCATTTATTTTTTCATAACTCATGTATCCGCTAAACAAAATAATAATGAACAAGTATGTTTTTTTTTAATTTTTTTTTATAAACGTGAAAATGAAAATGGATTCAGTATACAAAAACAGCATTTCCAAGAACACGATATGTCAGCAACATCATTGTTATTCTTTTCATTTATTTTCTAATAACTCATGTATCCACTGGACGGAAATATCTCAAAACAACTCCATAAAATTTAAAAAGACCATATCTGTACACACGTTTACGACTACATCCGCATTGCATGCGTATGACTTCGCGGTCCACGCAATATTGCCGATCGCTATCCTTCTTCAACATCATCTCGGAGCGATAGGTTCCGTATAATAAATGTACGAACGAACGAGATTTCGCGAAAAAAGCAAGCGGTAGAGCACGAATATAGAAAGAGGAGACACGTAAAATTTTATTACGAAAGGAAGAAGAAGAAGAAACCTTAGCGAATATTTCTAGATAGAAAAAAAAACAGGAAGGCGGTGATGTGCGGTAATTAGTTTATCTCATATTCAATACTGTATATTTCAATGGTAAGCGAATATTGGAATCAGATAATTCAATAGTTCGTTGGGAGACGATGAAAGAAATAAAATCGGTTTGAATAATAAAAACGGAATTGAAGTATGTATATATGACATGGCATAAATTGTGTATTGTAATTGGTTAAGTTATTTAAAAGTGAATACACTTTTCTTTACATACGTTTCAGTAGTAGTTAAAATAATTAATAATAAAAAATAATTATTAATTAGAGCATGTATGATATCTATTAATGTGGGCAGTTTGGCAAAAATTGGAATTACCTCGGGAATTACTGATAATAAATTTTTCTGTAAGATGTTTTATAACGATATAAATCGTATATGAGTAATTTTCGCGTACATTTAACTTTCCATCTTTGAAAAAAAAAAAAAAATTAAAATTAAAAGGAGGAGGCACATTCTTGACACATAGCTATAAATATAGCTCAAAACGAGCTATAAAAAATGTTGTTAGTCATTTTATCACAAAGGTATTGTTTATACTTGAAAATTATTTAAAAATATGTAATCTTTTTTAACTCAGAATGCATATCAGAAAATATCAATATCAATGTGGCAAATTATTCATACATCGTTTTGAGATACTTATACTGTTGATAATAGTTTAACGACCTAATATAATCTCAAAAAGTATATATCAAAAAGTTCACACCACTGTTGTTAGATGTTAGGTTCTTTGTGTAAGTGTGCCAACTAAAAATGTTGTTTTAGTAAATGAATTTCGCAGTTAATCAGCCACGTTTAAAGTATTGCCAAAATTTATTCAAATGATACACATTTATCTACTAAACGCGATTTTCTTTATTTTGGCAAGTAGAATATGTAGAGTTTATAATTAATTGAAATATTTAGAGGTATTTTTTTTAAATCAATAAAACTAAAATCTTTTTAATTTTTCTAAAACTCAGTTTTGCTTCACAAAAAGAGGGGGGTTTTTGAAGACTCAACTCAAAACTAAGCTCTTGTACGAAGCTCATTTAAGCCCTTCATTTGTAAAATATAGCCCAGTTTCATAAAAGTTAAATGTATGCGAGAATTACTCATATAGCGAGCTATTCGCATGAAAATTCAAATTCAACTCCTACATCTACGTCAAAATATGATGCATCGGGAAAACTAAACTGTTCTTTTGACGCAGATGCATCAAACAAATTTTTAAATTTCAGACTCATCACTAAACAAGAATTAAATATTTATATAATCCCATATCTATAAGAATGGCTTTTTTACATAATGAGAAATAAAATTTTTATCAAAAAATAGTAAAGAAATAAAAATAAAAAAAAAATAGGTGAAACTGTAGGTTCGATTTTTTCATGGTTCTGATATTGTCAAGAGCAAAGCATGATGAAAATAAGCCTTTCCCTAATATTTGATTCTGCATCTATTATTTTTATGTAGGATTAGCTGCATTTAAAAAAATGTTTTTGTGACATCGCTATGTGTAGTTACAACACGATTTAGCACACAGATTGCTTAGTTCACAAAAGTATACTGGAGATTGTTTCGAGCTGGAGTTATTATCTTCTGAGCACTGTTTAAAATTTCGTTAGGGCTATTTTCTCCTCTTTGCACGGTGCAGTAGCAACCATATATTACCCGTAGGTGACTCCTTAGTCGGAAAATATCGAACTCGGTTTTGAGGAGTTTTCATTTTTAAATTTACTACAAATTGATTGTATGTATTTTGTTAATAAGTAGATCGGTGCGGAGACTAGTCAGACATTTGAGAAAATTTGAGGGCTGTTTTTAACACCCCGATAGTTGTGAGGATTATTATTTTTTTTTAAGCTTTTCTCTATATCTTTTCGGAGGTAGCAGTGAGACAGATTATACTGTCAAGAAAATGGTATAAAAATTTGGTTGCTCCTTGATATAAAAATGCAAGTGTAGGGCTTATTTAAGGCTAAAAAGTTTCTTTCCACAAGAGTATATTTTTTTGCAAAATGAATAAATAACCACCTACAAAATATTGAAATTTATTTAATTTGTAAGTACATTTAAAGTAATAGTAAATATTCATATACAAAAAGTATTGACTAAAATGTGAAATATATACGTTTAATCCGTCAATTTTAAACATTGTAATAAAACAAAAAATCTACATTTTTGAAATTTCACAAGAAACTCTGTCAAAGCAATTAAAACAACGCAATATGTCAAAAATCCAAAAATTTGTTTAATTCTGATTCCCGAAAATTTCGAGCGACATCTATAACCGAGCGGCAATTAAAAACGTCGCCCCGTGCAAAAATGCATCGATTAAGGCCGCGTGCGCGCTGGCAGAGTTGGGGGGGCAGCATGGGGACACAACAACAACGGTCACTACGTGCGCGCGCGTACAAAACTGCGCGAGACCTTCATTAAGAGCACGCGAGAGGCGGAAAATTCCGCGCACGCTTCCGTCCCGAATTTCTGTCTGTCTGCATCCCTTGGCGCCTCGAATTTTCATTAAAAGCTCGCCGTGTGCGGTTCACTCGCTCGCTCGCTTGCGCGCGTGCACGTGGACCCACAAACTTCCGGTCCTTTAATAAGAGCCCAAGCGAGCGAGCGAGAGCGCGCGCGAAGAATCGCGTATAGGAGCGTCCGGTCGTCGCCCACTCGTTTCAACTCCCGGCCAAGTATTCGAGTTCGGGCGTATCGGAATGGGTGAGAAGAGGAGGCGGAGGGAAGTAAGGAAAGAAGGCGCTGATGGAACGGAATGGCGAGTGTGAAAGTGAATGTAAGTGGCTCGAACAAGTTTTGCGTAGTATCTTTTCAGAAAATAAAGTGTATAAGGTTCAAGGGATACAGACGATGTTATAGGCGTTTATCTTGGCTAACAAAGTTTTACTCTATTGTTTTTCTTCTAGCTATTATTTATAGAAAGGCATGTTGAATTTGAATTTTTAATCAGCCTTCGCATGTAAACCGGCAAGAGCCCCTAAACTATGTGAATATTATAAATGTATAAGCTGTTAGGCAAACAAAATTATTATTATTAGAATAACATTGCCGAACCAATTTGTCAAACTATCCCAGCAAAACTATGTTGAACTTATAGAATTAATTTTGCAGCAGTATGTACAGAGTATAATTGACAGAAATGTGTTCAATTTAGCTATTAAATTCTACCTATCGTGTTGTAGACTGCTGCAAGTTTATACTATTATTGGGTTATAAATTTATAAAGCTTATAGTTAAAGCAGCATAATTATTACAAACAAACTTTACATCTTATAGAAGCATTATAATTATATGATATTCACAAGAATTCAGTACTGATAAATATAATAGCTAATCAGTTAAATGGTTATATTTTTATTAAATAATTTCATGAAAAACAGTTTAAAGATTCTGTCTGCTTACTATTTTCAGTAGCAGAAAATTTTGTTTATAACATATTAATTATTACTTTCTTAATTATGAAACAAAGTTTAATTATACAGGTAGAAGAACAAGTATCTAATCAATGTTCCATTGAATGGCAGCACATCGTTAAAACTTTGAAGATGTTATAGTTAAACATAATTAATACTATAAAATTGATATAATACATGTATGAATAAATAATTTTTAAAGCCCTTTAACAGTAAAATTATACGCTAATGAAAAAAAAAACTTTTTAATTTTCTAATAAGGTACTTCATACATATTTCTGTTACTCGACAATTATCATACATCAAATCTACAGTTCAAAAACACGACATCCATCACGAGTACACGAGTCCAAGCAAACTCTCAAAATCGCCTTTCATCGCATTCCCAATGAGTGCACAGTCGAAAGATCATCGGTCAAAGGGTATTAGACGAGCTACGCCATCGCACACTTAGAAATTCTCAGCTATCGTCATTATACTATCACTCCTCCCTCTCTCTCTCTCTCTCTCTCTCTCTCTCCGTTACACTCCCTTCGTTCTCGGTAATTGAATGAGTTGCTCATTCCGGACACGTCCGAGACGAGCAGGCGCAGACGTGAGGCACCCTCGGATACTCGTATACCTGTAGGGGCAGTTTGCATGACACGCAAACCGCGCCTCGGACGCGCGAAGAAGTATGCGCATGGGGCATGCACGCATTATGCTTCACGCTGTGGTAACTGTGAGGACAAGAGGCTGGTGGCATGCACGTGTGCAGTTAGCTGTGTATATATATGTATCTCGTAATTAGTGAAGGATGAAGGTTTCGCAGTAAACGTCCTTTCTTATCATTTCTCGCTTGTAAATTCTGCTGTGAGAAATGTTAAGAGGCATGTGGAGGGTGCGGTATGGCAGAGAAGAGATTCAGCGGAGACGGTGAAGAGAGAAAACGGGCTATGAACGAGGCACAGTGCGAGTTTAACGCTAGGTGCATGGAAAGATGTGGATTTGGTTTTGATCGTGGTGATTATAATCTATGAAGGCATTCGTACAAAAGCTGAAATAGTTTCGTGAAGTAGTATATCGTAAATTGTGTAAACGACGTAGTCTTTATGTCGAACTATGTAAATACGTATTTTTTTTTATATCTTTCAGTATAAGTGTAGTATTTCGTGATTCCAATAGAAAGTGAGTGCGAGACTCTAGTCTAATCAAAATTCAAATCACTCAGTACCCTTATTATTGAGTACAATATTGTCTTAAAAACTGAATAATATCTTAAGTTTTTCAACCGCAGTTAAAATCAATCTACCTTCCTCAAATTGGACACAGAGTTAATTTTTGATATCTTGGAACTGAGTTCATTGACAAAAAAATCCAATTATCATGATCAAAAATATTATGAGATTAAAAATTCTTTTTATTTATTATCATTATTATCATAATATTTTGAATATAATCTTATTGCTTTGCAAATAACTCTTACTAAATATTATTTTGGGATTGAGCAATAGAAAATTACAACAGTGTGACTCTAGAAAATATAGTAGAAATTAATTTACAGTCAAAATATTAAAGAAACAATGACAACAATGAACTTTACAGCTGGTGCTCACCGAAAAAGAGCTTGCAATTGACACATTTCGTGTTTACTCATAATAGATGTACATATATTATATTCTGCATACATGGAAAAAATTTCGTCGAGAGGCTATTCTAATTTTACTAGTAATTATTAATTTTTTTTCTGAACGTATTTATAAGATTGGTTTTAACTAAAAAAATTAAAAAAAATAAATAACATATTTTTGTTACTTTTTCGCGCAGAAGTTACAAATAAAATAATCATTAAAACCTTTTAGGATTATATTTGTTCTACTGGGATTTAAATAAATGGATAACAATTATGAGAATAATAGCAATTTTTATTATAAATTTTTGTAATATACATAATAATGAAAATCTTTTTCTTGATTTATAATCAAATGAAGAAATTTTTATATGTATAAGTAATATTTGAAACACTTGAGAATGAAAAAAAATTTAGAACATAAATGTTAGTTGACTGTGGAATAATTTAAACGCATCAATTACTTGGAAAATATGCTTTAAAAAATTAATTCCATATAAAGGAAAATATGATATTAAAATTTAAGTGTCAGACATGTCACACACGATCCATTTCCGTCGAAGTATCTGAATAACCAATTGCGGATTTTCTTTTTCTGCTTCTAAAAATTGAAATGAGTTGATCACGTGAGGGAATTTAACGATAAGATTCGTAATCTGTTCCTTTAGTTCTGTCGTGCCGTGAGCACGGGCGAAAGCAAACACCTTCATAACATTATCCACATTTAATCGTTTACTGAGCGCCTTGGCGCACTTTGCCTTTAGTTCGTTGAATTTATATTTATCAGCGACCGCGAGCAGACCGTCTACAACCTCAATGTCATCTTTTTCGTCATCCTCGAATTTGCCTCCGTAGACGTAGTCTAGCAGTCGACGTAATTGCTCGCCGTTTATGTCGTCAATTTTCACGGTATCTCCCTGACTTTCGTTCCAGCAGGGCGGAAACATGGCTGCGAACACTGGACTTCGAGCCACTAGCACGCATCGGTGCGCCGAAAATTTTTTATCGTCTCTTGACACGAGTACAACGTCACTGGATTCTTCATCAAGCTGCAGCGATAATAAATTTCTGGCTAATGAGTCCAAATCTTGCACACGCTCAAAATATTTGGCTTTACTCGCTTCGAGAGAAATGATCTCCCAGGTTATCAAATAATTGTACAATTCTTTTTCTGATTCAGGTTTATTGATCGTTACTGGAATTTTTCTTGAATATAATGGTAATACAGAATCTCGAACAAAAAACCATTCTCTTGTAAATTATTCAACAATCATCGGAGATGTTGGACTTTAAAATGTGAGACTTATTCTACATTTTATATTTACAGCTGGTTCATCAATCATCCATAACACTAAACCTATATTGTAAGGTTTTTCAGTAGGTGTACTTCTTGTTGTCGACCAATCATTCGTTAGCTCTAATTGAATCATCCATGTTGAGAAAATGCCGTTCATTTCACATTTAAATAATTCTGAGTTATAAGAATCATACTCTAATAATGTACCATTATTGAGGTTCCAATGAAAAGATACTTTAGACTCCTTATGTTGCATTGTTGATGATGGAGGATAAACTTCCTAAAAATATACAAATCAATGTCGTTAAATGTTGAATTTATTCCAAAAAAAATGTATACGTGTCTGTATGCGAGCGTATATGAGTGTAATATTGAAACCAAATAGAAAATTTAATTATAGCATGATATATAATAAATAAAAAGTACGCGCTATAACGCTTGCATTCGTGTTGTACCACTTATCATAGGTATGCTATTCTCTTAAAATTATTTTCACACTTCAAAAGATATCGAAAAATCGCATGAATGGAAAACACTTTTGGAAACTCGTTCTCCTCTAGATACGAATAATTTTTTATCGCAAAATGTATGTCGCTTCTTCTTCTTTTTCAATTGGTTACGTCTTATGGACTGATGTCGTTATGTTTATGACTTAAGCCGTGATTACAATTATAACGAATGTCGCATGTAATCATCAATTTTTTTAGCTGTGAGTCTCCGAGTCTCAGCAATTCAGTTACCGAGGTTGGATAAATATCCCATGACAACAAGATATAAGCTGCGATCGTAGTTTGTTTTTGTGAGACAAGCATTTCGCGGTGGTTCAGTAGAGAATTGTGGTATAGTCTCTGAAAATCATGTAGACACGAGTTGACGAAACTAACAAGCGATGGCTTTACTTAGGGTGATTATTTATAGATACCCGTAGTGTCTGCCGCCATTGCAGAGTTCACAAAGGGACAAAAACACTACTATCAAATTAAATCCTAAAGTTTCCTTCACACAGATGTCGTGGCCACATATTACCCACAAATTATCCACATGTAATAATCTATTCGTTGCCTATATTCCAGACAAAATATTAGCTATAAATCTGTTTTTACACAAACTGTGCGTCTATTGTTAGAGGGTATGTCTTTCTTTATTTTTTATTTCCACAGTATTGATGGCATATATCTGTGGCTTACAGGCATAACCGGATAAGTCCACTATTTTTGAAAATCAAGATAATCTCGGACTTTGTATCTTCAAATAGGCTTTTTTTATTTAAAATATTGCCGTCAAGCTACAATAGCCTCAAAACGTAACCAGGTAAATCCATTTTTCAAATTTTGTGCCCGGTATAACTAGATAAGTCCATCATAATTTTGGTTTATCGTAGTTATAATTTATTGTATCTATTCTTATTGAGTGTGAACATAAATATATATTTATTTTTTTATTTAAAAAATTTATATTTACTTTTAAAGTATAAATCTTTTTAAATTTTACAATATTATAGTACAATACAAGCGCAATCCAAATGGTTGTAAATTTAATAGAAATGTCACAAAAATAGAAATTTTTTGAATAAATTATAAGAATTCATCGAATAATAGCTAATTTTGTAAGTTATTGACCCTCTCAATTAAAAATGTTGTGATTATTTATAATATTACGAGTTTTTAAGAGCCGCGTGTGCTTATCATATAATTGCATCTTTTTATTTAAACTTTAATTAGAGGCATGGAATGCAATAAAAAAATCTGGCATATATATGTACCAGTCATGTCAGTATTTTGTTTGCTTTCACTAATAGCGTTAAAATCTGTTTTGATCGACAAAGCCAAAAGTAATTCCTATCTTCCTCTTCTTCTACTCTATTATTTTTACATTCTTTTTCCACGCATACATGTGTGACTATACTCCTAGCCCTGGGTGAATCTTGAAAACTACTTTAGATAACATCTCGATCGGAAATTGGAACTTGTGACCCGAAGAGAGAGAGAGAGAGAGAGAGAGAGAGAGAGAGAGAGATCGTCTTTCAGTTTCATTGAAATCGAGTTCGGCCGTCCGTTCGACCGACCTCGGACCCCTTGGATTTATTTCGAACTATCGGAATTTTTCAATGCTCTCCCTATACAGTAGCCCGTATCTCTTCCTATTGGAGTATTAACATACTGCATGCCGCATTCCCTTCCTCTCTCATTTTCTACCATCAAAGTAATCCGGAAACAACGAGAGCCGCGGTAGTGTATATAGTACTGATTTCACATGAACCGTACATGTGAAAACAAGAATTTTTAAGAGAGATGAAGGCGAGAAGAATCGTGGACAATGTCGGATGCCTGCGAAAAATCCGAGCAAATCTGCACTTCTGATTTTTTTCGAGAATAGGCAAAATTTCGCGCATATTCGTGTATGTAAAATGTATATTAAACGCGAGAAAGAGAAGAGAGAGAGAGAGAGAGAGAGAGAGAGATAGAGAGATGGAGAGCTCGCAAACGTGATCGCGCGTACACATGCTCTCTCGGTTTCTCCCACTCTCTCTCTCTCTCTCTCTCTCTCTCTCTCTCTCTTTCTCGTCCTCTTCCTCCCTCCCTTGCTCTCTCATGCTTTGCGCTCCGTCTCTGTGTTTTCACTGCGTGGGAGTTTTCGGCTGCATTGCTCTAAAGCTTACCAGAGAGCATCGACGATGTAGCGTGATACATACTGACGTTTTCAATAGTTGTACCCGCTTTCTGTCTGTCTGTCTCTCTTTCTCTCTCTGTTTCTCTATCGCTCTCTCTATGCCTATTTCTGCCTCTCATGGATTCTCTCTCTCCCTCATTCTGTCTTTTGACATTCTCTCTATTTTCCATGCTGTTTCTCTCGCGTTCCCTCTTCTGCTCTGTCTGTCTTTCTGTTTTATTTTAACTTTCCACGCATTTAGTATCTATGCCATACACCTTTATTCCCTACCAGGTTCTATATTATTATCCCTGCTTAGATTGTTTTTGAAAATATTCATGTTAAGATGATAAATATATCATTTGAAAAAAAAAATAAAAAATAAAAATAATCACAAAATAACAAAAAAGAAGTTTCAGCGATCGCATAGACGACGATATTTTGATGAATTCTGGCTAATTAGCCGAATACTTTCTTTCTTCACTTTGCTTTCTCAAACTTAATTTGTTGTGCTGTATTAGATAAATCATTGGCATTAACCAATACATCAAGTATTTTCTGAAAAAACACAAATTCAAAATCTTTTTAAAAATTTTTAACATCAGCTAGCTTTGATCACAATATTCTGATTTTTTTTGAAAAAGGAAATCTGTTCGAAGATATAAAAAAGCTATATCTCTACTAAATTTCGTAACGATTGTTGGTTGATTTTTACCTTTGTTATCGTGCGACAACGAAATTCTACTTTTTTTATAAAACAATTCTTTTCTAAAAAACCAATTAAGATAATCTCTAGAAATTTAAACCAAATACAGTTTTCAATGAGTATAAAAAGTGGTTAAAACTGTAAATCGATAAATCAAGTAATCTCTTAAAAAACGCGTTTTGAAAATTAAAAAAAAATTTTTTAACCTTAAATATCATATTAGTCGTAATAGTTCCCATTTTTGTAATGAGTAAAGAAAACTAGTAAAAACACTATTAAAAAAAGTTACGGAAAATATTTCTAATGTCGTTAATTATACATTTCCGCGTACGTAAAATGATTTTGCATAATTATCTACAAGTAAATCCTTACTACGATGAGTCTACTATCTCTCCCGTAGCTCGTGCACCTAATCCCAGCGAACGATCAATATCAATAAAGTCCTTGCCTTACTCCGCTCCATATCTCTGCATCGGCCCATCCTTTAGCTTCCTTCGTCTACCTTGCATTCTCCTTCGCGCTTGTTTCTCCGCGTCGCTCACGCTGCCACTGACGTCTACGGCAAATCGACGGGATTCCGTATCGTTCGTGGGATTGCGCATGAGATGAGATTTACTTGCTTATAGATAGTCGTGCGGAATAAGCAACGACAAACTTTTTCATCAAAGCCGAGAATATTGTCGTGCGTGATTGTTCGTTAAACTTGTAAGGAAACTATATGCAAAATTCTTCATTCGATTGTAATTTTATTACTCTATTCTTAACCATTTTGAGGTTGGCATATTTTCCTAATAGCAATTTTATATCATAGGGGATAATTCTACGGAGTATAAATATAACGTAAATAAACTGAGCAAATTGGTGTATTTACTACTTCAGCATAGAAAATTTAGTGTTTGATCTTCAGCGTGGATAACACTTTTTATTGTAAACAAAGATCAGATGAAGAGCACATCCAAAAATTGTAACTACATTAATCTCTTAGTGTAATAGTTATGTAGTATTAAAAATATCTCGAATGAATAACGGTATTTCTGTTTGACTTGCACGAATAACAGTTCTTGCAAACCAAATACCTGATAACTGTAAAAACGAGTTCAAATAAGGAATTAAAAAGCAAACGCGGATGCTATCCATTATATAAAAATCTTATTCGAGATGCTTCGTTTTATCTCTATTGCAGCAGTTGAATCGAATTATAAAGTTATTACTATGAATACCAGAAGTAAGAGAACAAAGTTAACCCAGTCTATTATGTAAAAGTTCCATTCGAGATAATCGGTTTTTCGGGATTTAAGTTTAAGTGATGAGAGATAAAGAGATAGAGAGAAATAAATGAACGAAAATCGAAATTCAACGAATGTAGCGTGCCATTTAACCTACTTTGTCGACAGATTATCATTGGAAACATCACGGATTTCAATAAATGTAATGGACCACTGTCAATAAACTGAACTATAATTATTTAATAAAAATGTATACAATATCATCTGTTAGAAACTGAAGAGTGATATATTATAAATCCCTGCAATAACCAATGCAATAAAGTTTTAAACAAAATAAATACTTCCCGTTTTGCCTCACCAGTTTATTGTTCCAGCAATATAACGATTTATATAGTCGTTAATTTTACGAAAAGTGTATTTTGTTTTGTACCGCTTTTCACTGTTCTCGATTGCAAACATTTTCTTTTAATGGTATCTCTGGCTATTTATGAATAATTACTTTTATTGACTCGTATGTATAATTGTATTTTTAAAATTATGAAGCTTGTGAGAATTCACATTAAAATTGTATTTCTGTTGAAATGAAAACCAATATTTGGTATAGCTTTGCCGAAAATAAAATAATAATATTTTTATCCAAAGATACAAAATATTACGATTGTTCAAATGAAAAATCGTTATTTTATCGCAATACGTAAATGTAAATGACAGGAAGAAACATCCTTTAAATTTAAAAATTTTAAAAGATACACTGTGGTCGGGTCGTAAATTTTCAAATTATTTTTTACTTCGGTGGCAAATGGGTTACGGAAACGCAGAACAAGACTTTCCGATTCTATTCATCATTAAATTCCTCGCTGCTCTACCTGCATCGGTAATGCTAAAATATTAGTTTCCGATAAATCGATAAAACATTAGTACATTGCAAAAGGTAACGCGAAATATCCGAAACCTCAAGAGCTTGCTCGCTTCGTCTGTAACTGCATTCACACACGCATGAGGCGCGAAATCTGTATGCGCTAACTTGCACACAAAAGCCTGACTTTTTTTTAATACCAGTGCCACGTAATATGTGCACGCGCGACTTTTCTTTTGCGCATAATTCGATATACGTTCGCGTGATACACTACTGTATACGTATACATGCAATGCGGATGGTGGTGAAAACCGTCTTTAGAAAGTTTTTATGTGTGTTCCAATTGTTCCGTAGCTTGCAACGTGAAAGAATGCAGAAAAATGTATAAATAAAATACCTAAACATATTGTAGAATAAAAGGGAGCTGCATCTGTAATTCTTTGAAATTATGCCTTTTAAATCATCTCTCGGAGGAATCGTAGCGCATGAAATAAATAAGCTCTCCCCGGGAGAGAATATACGAGTAACTCAAAACGTTGGGGAATGATATTTGTGTTTGAAAGGAAAAATTGTGGGGTATAAGTATATATAGATGGCCGATCGAGTCGTAAATAAGAAATCAGTGAAAAGCAGTTAATCTTTCTTTTTATATCGATCATCTTGTTAGCAATACTTCAAGAGCAAAATATTACGCTCTGCTAAGCTTAAAAACCACCTGCCTTTATGTAACTTCAGACGTCCTGAAATAAAGTACCTTTATGGATCTGGGCTATTTCAGGTATAAAGAAACGAAATTGTTAAAATTATCCGTTACAACGTGCGATTTCCCTCTGTGATCAAAAAGGTTTCCTTATCTTCCTGTTAAAGCATAAACCTAATTTTAACTTGAAACAAAGTATTTATTATTATTCAAAGATTTAGTAGTTAGTATACATATACGATTTACATAATAAATTTTAAAAAGTACCAAATATTCCTAGCTTTAAGTATATATAATATTATAAAAATAATTAATCGTTATAAAGTACGTTATCTTCAATCTGTAATAATTATTTATTCCCTCAGTTAAATAAAAGAGTATATACATTATCAAAAGTTAAAGTATAAATGTCGTATTAATACTTGAGAGAATACTTTTTCGCTGAAGGAGATTCTTTTGAGAGGAAGTATTTTTTTTCAAATAGTAGTCTCCTATTGCGTAAGTTTTATAAATAGTATTATAAAATCTTGGTGAAAAATTTCATGTACAAGATTACTATGCTATTTTATATATAAGACTATATCGACGGCTCAGAGGAAGTAACTACTGTTTAGTGGAAGATACTTCAGATGATTCTTTCGAGAAGCAGCAATCTCGATGTTTTCTCAAAAAATAGCAGCTATTTGGGCATTTACTCGGGTAAGTAGCTACTACGGGACAGGAACACCTAGACACTATCTGATTGCCCAGGCTCACAGCTCAATAACCTGTTATCCAAAACAGTTTAGCAAGTTTCTTATAATGCATTATACCATTAGGGAAGGAAATTGTCATTCGAACCGGAATCGTTGGTGGCTAACACGTGTTATAAAAAGTTGTTATTTTTATTTAACCGAGAGCAGAGATGATTGATTCTGAAACACTCTGATCGAGAAAACTAGGGTTTCAACGAGACACCGAGATAACCTTATTTTCAAAAAGCTTTCCGAGTTGACTGCTTTTGGAAAGAGCCCTGCTTTTTAAATAAAACTCTCCGAAATAGCTGCTTTTCTAAGCGGATTCCTATAAATAGCTGGATTACGAAAAAGAGCACTAAAATTTCTGTTTCTTGAAAAAATCATCTAAAAATGTTGCTTCTTGAAGTCCCCGTTGAATCAGTAAATTCTTTATCTCTGCCACTGATATATAAAGACCCATCCAAAAATATCGCACCCCATTCAAATTTGACCAGATTATATGAATTTCATATAATCTGGTCAAATTTGAAGTCTAATGCAATCTTGCAGTAAGAAACCCCATGTGCAATCTCACATTTTTATCTCATGTATAATATACAATTTATGATGATAAATTTTCAGAGAAAAAGTAGGTGACGACGCTACTATATTACAAAAACAATCAACAACAGCAGTTCCTTAAGAGAGCCCATAAAGTCCAGGATCGGAGAATCGGGCGCCAAATAAAGTTGCGCGTCTCTCGCATACTTTTCCAATCGAACGGCTCGGTGTAAAGCGACGACAGCCGCCCTTTCGTCTCCGCCTGACGTTCCCGAACATCCTTAAAGATTATCACGGGCACAAGCGCGCGTTTGCCGCTTTTATTCTGTGATCGTGAGCAATTTCGTCGCAAGCCGATGAAGCGGCGTAACGTGACGACGCGCGCGAACGAACTTTATGTTGCGCTGAGGAAGTGAAGTGCATAAGTTGCGAGCGCGCGCGATTACGTCTTCCGTTACGATGCTGAAGCGTGTAGTTGTCTTTTTGCTGTCGCCATCGTCGTCGTCGTCGTCGTTGTAGTAGTCTAGGTTCTTGTTCGACGTTAGATTAAAATTAGATTCCTCGGAGTATGTGTAGCGTTTTACGAGTTCGAAAGTTGTAAATAGAGTTCGTACTTTTTCAATTCTTTTGTGTACGGATATTGATGTATACTTTTTTTTCAAGTATCAACAAAAAAGAATTAAATTTTATTACGCTTTAAAGCGTAAACAATTTACTAGAAATTTAATGAAAAATAAGATATTAAAAAATTTTTTAATAAATCAATTATCACGACTTTTAAATGATTAAGTATTCGTACACAAGTCAAGGATCTTGTTGCGATAAAAAGAAAATTGATTTGTGTCCCTTTAGTATAGTGGTAAATCCATTCTAGAACTACAGCATACGGTAGAATACATATTACGGCTCTTTTACGATTGCTTTCTAATTTTACTGTAGAACTTAAATAATTATAATTAAAAGAGTCAAAGGCTACCGCAAAAGTGATCCCATTCCACGAGCGCACAACGGCCACACGGCTATATATATAAATATAAGTTACGGAGTCGCAAATGCCGCTGCAGCCAATGCGTCGCGCGCACGGTAACACCCATAACGCGCGAGACGCTCGGCCTCATTCCCAATGGGATTGTAATTGAAGAATTGCATTTGCCCCCTCGCTCTCTACGCTCGTTAGCGGCAAGTTATAATTACCTTTTTGTTACGCGCGGAAATGCGAACGCATCGAGTTTTTATCCGCTCTTTTGGCTTTCGAGATTAAAAGTCATGCATAGCAAAATGAGAGCGAGGAATGGCTTTGGAATTACTTTATGCACCGCGAGATTCACCCCCAGCAAAAGGAGGAGGATTTTAAATTAGAGATACAAATTACGAAATTACTGCTACATAGGATGCTCTTTGCGTAACATGTTATTGTTACCTTTTCTTTCGTTTTCTTTTAATTTTTGTATCTTGCTTTTTTAATACCAGTTATTTAAGGTTAGTTACGTAGTTACACGTAAATGTATTATAAACCTAATTCGATCAATTTTCATTATCTCTGATATATCATACCGGGAGCTCAATTAAACATATGTGAAAAATAGTACAGTTATATTTTGTTCTTTATCACTCTGAAGAATATTAAATTATATTCAAATATTGCTGTTTTCTTATAGCTTTCAGATTAAGTAAACGAAAATAAAAGGACTATACTTGTTACTATATCTCGAAAGGTATAATAATAATTGAGGTAGTTACAAAAATCATTGTTATAATAGTTCAGTAAAAATTGTGAATTTTTCACTCTAATTCTTACAGGTCTGTCACTGCTATTTTTTTTCTAATCGCTTCAGTTGTTCCAGGTTTACAAAACTGTCACGGTATTTTTTACGCAAAACTTCTCTATAGGTAACACAAGCTCTCGTTTTATTGCCAATTCACTTTTAAAATTGGAAGAAAAAAATTAATTGAAAATACGTAGAAAAAAAAATAAAAAAATTTATTTTATAAATTTTATTTATAAAATATTTACTTTTATCCGATTTCCACAACATAGCAGAAAAAACTGAAAATTTTATCAATAACTTCAATACCAAGTGGCCTTTCGCCCACATAGCCGTAAATACGTGGCGACTAGAATAAAAACACGGCAAATATTTCTGCTGCAATGAAAACATGCAACGAACGCACAGACGCACAGTACGTCACTGTGCGAATAATGCAAAAAGGTCCTAGAAAATCACGTTGCCGAAAACTGGAATGAATAATCCAGCAGGTGGAAAGCCGGCCAAAGTCCTAAACCCGCGTGGCACTAGGTAAAAAAGGAAAAACATTTTCGTTTCATCCTACAGTCCCGTATTTTTCCATCCCAGTCTTCGTCCCCTTTCCGCGTGTGTTTATCGACTCTAGGCGCTCTCTCTCTCTCTCTCTTTGTCTTCTATTATATACAGCTTGGCATCCCAATGCTTTTTTTCTACAATGAGGGACAACAATGATGTTATGCTCGCGAAAATATTTCTATACCTTTAATACGTTCATTCTCGCTGGGCTGGCATACATTGTTTATTGACTTTACGCAGGTTTTTGTTCAATTGAAATTGACGAAATAAAGTATTTTTGCGAAAAATGTTGATTTATACATTTTTATGTACAACAATCGAAATTGAAATATAAAATCTATCGGTTTGAAGATTATTTTGTCAAATATTAATAAAATGCTTTATAAAATATCAAAGATTAAATGAAATTCACTTGTTTCGCATGAATATGAGCTTATAGTAAACTAATCAAGACACTAGGCATATTATTTAATACAGTACTTCAAATTTTGCATTTAATACTTTTGTTTTTTTATTTAATTTTTATGGCCATTATTATTCTTTTCTGTTTAATATTTCCTTTTTTTAAAAATAGCTCTTTTTAATTTTTTTATGTCCTTTTTCTTACTTTTTGTCAATTCCAACGCTTTAAGATGAATATTCTTAAAGATAAAGATTTTTAAAAATAAAATGAATACAATTGCTAAACCTCTACCAATGTTAAGTATTTATAATAAAAACAAAATCATTTGACAATAGTCCTATACATTTAGAATTCATGCAACCACATACACACGCTTGTCTGCGCGTTACCATCCCCAATGTTATGCTTGGCTCTCTCTCTCTCTCTCTCTCTCTCTCTCTCTCTCTCTCTCTTTGAACAGGTGAAAAAATTGCCCACACTATACTATTAGCCAGCTCTGAAATTTCAATCGGAGCGTCAGCACCGACTGCGAATTAATGAAACTCGCCCAGTCGGCAAATTAAACTCGGATGCGCGCGCGCCGTCGACGCTTCCCCCGTCTGTTTATACGCGGGCACAATGCAGTCGAGTTTCAAAAATCACTTCGTACTGCACTCGAGCCGCAATCGTATGGCTTTAAAAGCGAGCGAGAAGGGACACGTAAAAATGAAAATTCCATTAGTCACGCCTCGCGCGCTTGTAAAGCTTTTCACGCGAGTTTCCACGTACACACATGTGGTGATCATATCGCGATGAGATTATTTAAATTGTTTTTTTTTTCAGAGCAACCGCTCGCTGGCAGTGCGCGGATGTGTGAAAAGCGAGAACGTGAATGTGGAGCATTTGGCTGAATATGTTGTGCTTTGGAAGGACTGCGAGCAGCTGTAGGTGTAATACGCGCACGCGCATGCATACACGGCAATATTTTTGATTGACGCTGCCAGCTTAGTTGTCGGTGGGTTTATGACTCCACCGATCAATGATTGCTTTTATCGTGCACCGAATGCATCTCGTTTATCTCCTGATAAATTTTCAGTACTAGTATAAAATGATAAATTTCAGAGTACTTAAAATCTAGGTGTTTCCTCTTTATTATTTTAGTCAGTTTTATCTGTTGTTACCCTGCCCATATAATCGTAATTGTGATTTAGATTATTAATTGACAGTTTTGTATAAAAAATAATCATAAATACTTTCAACTTATATTTTAATTTCAGGATCCAGTCGCTCATGTTAATGCTCCATGAGTGTACGTTGGCTAGAAAAATACAAATGTGAAACTCATTGTCATCGTTTCAAATTAAATAAAAACGCTGACCATAGACACATAAAAGTTAATCTACAGATTAGTTTATATATGTGTTTAAAAAATACTTTTTCAATGATGTATATGATTTGACCAAAAATCTACTTCCAGTTTTATTAAACATTAATTATTACTCTTGTAAATGCTAACACTTTTTATCTTAAATTAAAAGTGAATAGTTACTTTAAATTATACATTCTAATACATTAAACCATATATTCTAATACTAATTATAAATTGAATAACTCATAAATAACTAAAATGCAGCATAATAAACTCGCAGCAAACTTCAAGAAATTAATTATAATTTTATGATAATCTCTAGCTGATTTATTCCAATATCGTGCCTGTGATTATTCGAGATTTCCATTTTAACAGAATTTCAAATTTTCATTTATGTATCATCACCTGCATTTATTGGTCCAATAAAACGAAAACGATTACTATTTACAAACGGAAAGTACGTTAAACTACGTCAATATGCAAATGATATCCGCGTATATATAGAATATTTTTTAAGACTATTTATATTCCTCTTCTCTATTCATCGTAAATCGAAGCTTTGAAATAAGCAGTTTCGAGATCGCTTTGGTCGTGTTCAATAACAAATTTATTAAAAAAGAAAGCAGAAAGATTTGCGTGAGGAAAAAACCAATGGATGTTTCCCTGTGCGGTTGCGACAGAGGACAGTATACCACTCACGCTGTGATGTCAGTGGTGACCCACACAGATTGAATTATTAATAAGACACGCGCGCGTGCGCTACAGCTCATTGGATTTCGACGCACGTCCACGCGAACGACTTTGGATCGCGGGTAATTTTTTCCGTAGAAGAAACTTCGTGAGCGTTGCGGTATACGTCACTGCCTCGTCTTTGGATACAGCTTGATTTGAGAATATATAGCGATACGAGGAAGTCTTGCTTTTTCTATTTCTTTTTTTTATAAATTATTTTGTGTTTGCATAATGATCACGAATATAGGGCGGGGTTACTGAGTGGTGGAAGTCATAGTATTTTCGGGTATAGCATTTGTTATTATGGGTTAAAATTGAAATATCATGAAAGGAAATTATTGTTTAAGGGCCACTTTGTAAGAGATAGTTTATTCGATCATTATAACGATAAGAAGTGTTTTGAAAAATAAATAAATAAATTGGTATTCACGAACTTTTGTCAAGGGTGTCGATATTACATAATATCCATGTCATGTAAATTATCACCTATCGTTACTTTTCCATTACGGGTATATATCGCAAAACTGTATAGAATGAAAACTAGAAGTTTTTGCAAAGTTGATAACATATATTAAAAGTTATCTTTAAGTTAAAATATAATCTCATAAGATGCATTAGAAGCGAAAGTTGGTAAATATATTTCAAACGTTTAATCATCAAACAGTCCAACTATCGACATACCTAAGAAACTATAGCAGCAAGTATGAAATAAATTCAAAACTTAATTATTTTATTATTGTAAATAAAAGAATTCTCTTGATAAAAAATATCCAACAATTTTGTGTTTTACTACCTCACATTTTTTTCGCAAAATATCGTGCAATCCGCAGCCCTTCAAGTACGTCACTCAAATCTTAACGTCCAGATGAGCAAAACTTTAGGGCGCGGCAAATTTAACAACAACAAAAGGGTCCTAATCCTCTGGCAACTTTTGTCGCGTAATTCCACGTAATAACCTCGTGAGTGAGAGAAAGAAAGAGAGAGAGAGCGTGCGTCCTTAGGAGTTACGCCACTAAGTACAGGCCGAGGCACTTCGCCGAGTGCGTCATGCGTAAGTAGTTCCGCTCGAGGTCCTCGTAAAGTGTTGCTCGTTTCAGCAACTCCTTGCACGCGCATTTTTTTCTTGGCATATGCTCGACGTACTTATATTGGTTCTTGTATGTGCTTAAAATGTTTAAAACAAGGAAGGTTATATGGTAATGAACATACTCATTTGTACATTGACAAGTTTATCTTGTTGCTATCACTATATTATGTATTGTATCATTCGCCTCATCATGATCGCTGATATAATAATTTATTAGTTACTTTACAAAAATTTATGCTTTCTTGTATTAATTCAATGGTGGACATTATGAGTTACCTAGATAAATATCTAGAGAGATTGTATACAGTTTTTCTACTACTGAAAGCCGCATAGAATCTTGATTTTTCTACTTATTTTACAAAACTTCACAATCATTGTTTTTTTTATATTTTTATAATCTCTATAAAATTCCATAGAGTTGTACGAAATAATGTATAGAAAGGTGCATAAACATTTATAAAAAATATAAATTTTAATCCTCAGCTAGTTAACTTAAAAATGGTAAATTAATTCTACTCAAAACGATATTAGTAAAAAAACTACAAAAAATAGTATCTTTAAAAAATGTAAAATCAGTATTTTAATTTTAAATATGAGGTAGTTCTCACTATGAATAACAAAAAAAAATTTCTTTTTGTTTTTATATTAAATGTTATGTATTACAAGTGTTATACACTGAGAGAAAGAGATCGCTGTCGTACTTAATACGTAGAGCAGACGTACTATTCGTTTCGCGCAGCAGCTCTAGCGAATTTGGGAGGACTGCTATCCTAAAACCACGAGTCGCCTCTGTCTTTTATTTTTCCGTACTACACTATCGCAGCGAAAAATTAGGAGAGTAGTTGCCTTGTGATTTTCGTGCTGCAGCAATACCGAAAAGAGGCGACTATTGTGCTACAGAGTGCATCAGCCGTACTAAAACAAAGGACAATTTTTTGTGTACATTTGAGAACGTAGCCGTACTACCTAGTACACCAGAGTTCCCAAAGTTCTCTCAGTGTATGAACAAATTACTTCGTGCAACTTGAATATTGTGTAAAAATACTTCATGCGACAAACAAATTTAAACTTGTTTCAATGAGATATTTACAATATTTATGTTAAAATCTTCGCTTAATCTTTTGGAATCGCATAAAATTTATAGTTTCAACGTAGATATACATATTACGCTTTAACCGTTTCCTTATTCCAAACATTAATATCTAGTTATTTCTTTTTCTTTTGAAACAAACTTCTCCCACATACAAAAAAACCCTTTAATAATTTTTTTAACGAAAATTAAAGTATATGTCTATACGTATATCTTCGCCTCTGCTTATTTTTAATATAACAAAAACCAATATAATCATCAAAGCCCGTACATCTCCACGGACAATTCGCATCAAAACCACGTCGCCTTTCCTTGATCTCAGCCTCATGGAAAAAAAATCAGTAGATTCTACTGTTTTCCGAAAGCTAAATCAACAGTTTCGTTCAAATGCTAAAATAGCGTTTTAAAATTAGTAGAATTAGCTTTCTTTACATTGAAAAGCTGTTTTAACGTTTCAAATCATAAAGCCAATCTTACTTTTATGAAAAGTAGATTCTACAGATTTTAAAAGTAGTTTCTACTCTTACTTGCAAAAGTAAAATTAACTTTCTATTGCTACGTTAAAATAACTATTTAAACCGTAGAATCTACTGATTTTTTTCCATGTATATGCCTACCTACGTCTCGATCATGTCTATCCTCCCGGCTCAGCCGTCCCAGGCAGGCTCTTCGCCCCGTCTCTACTTCCGCGGCTGCACAACTGCGCGAGATTAGACACGAGAGCGCCGATATACAGCCTGAGGTAATTAATATTAGCCTGCGCAAGCTCGCTGTGCACCGTGTATAGATGTATTCATACATATATACGTATATATAGACATCTCTCTCCCTGTTGCAATAACTTAATAAGCGGAGAGCTGACGGCAAGTTCCGTCATCCGTGCGCCGCTGCCGTCGCTTCGCTGCACCTCTCCCAAGCGATTTCCCACGGGGGACAAGCTAGGTGTGTGTATGTGTATACAGTGTGGCCGCGGTGGTTTTTTACGTGTGTTCCTGCGCACAGCGCGTATTACATAAGGTATAGGGAGAAAAGTTGCTGCTTCGGGCTGTACGCGTGCTCGTTCACGCTGTGTTTGACGTTTATCCTGCTCTCCGCGACGCGCTGTGTCGTAGGAGCGCACTCACTTCGGCGTATTATTAAAAAGGAACGCGACGCCGGTCCGAAGGATTACTTTCTCTCATCCTCCTGGTACTTGGTTAGTGTAAGTGTATAGGTATGTCTGTACGTGTGTGTATGTGTATGTATGCTTTTTAAAAGCTTAGTCTGATTGATGGTTTTTTTTTGCTGAAAAATAAAAAGAAGAGCGAGTTTGGGTTTTTATTGTGTGGGTATTTGGGCTGAACGTTAAAGTAATTAGATTTACAGTACTAAATTGGACTTATTATAAAATAAAATTATATCTTAAATAGTTTGTCACGCAGAGATTTAAAATAGCTTTTGATTAAAGTGATTTTAATTAGTTATTTTACAGCAAAGGAAAATTATATTTTTATGATTTTGAAAAATTGTTGAATAAGATATGAAATTTAAAAAATCGCACTTACACCTTTACAATATGATATTTTCATGTAAAAGAGAATATTTTCTACTATTTTTATCTCATTAATTTTTTACAAATTTATTTTAGTATAAAAAGTAGGAGCTTTTTCACATACAACAAGAATCCGAGAAGCTATATCATTCATCAACTCTTGACATTTCAAAAGTTTCCAAACTTTTTTTTCATAAACTTCCCGTTGGCAGTAAACAACCACCGCCAGGTATAAAGAAAAACACGACCGCCAATTCATTGGCACGTGGCATCTAAAAACTTAATTTGCTGATCACTTTTATTAATTTATCATTTCTATAATTAACATTAGTATACAAAAATGATTATAGAATTTAAAATTTTAAATATCAAGTATCTTTAAATATAACCATACTATATGACTAAAATTTTGCAGAAAAATTAACTATATCATGTACAACATTTTTTATATACAAGCTGATGTATGGTGTCATTCTCAAGAAATTACGATTTGAAAAAAACATTGAAAAAATTTTAATGTGGTATATCTTTGAAATATTAAGACCAATCCTTTGTCCAAAGAACTCACCTAAAACGCATCCCAAATCTACATCTAAAAAAATTTGAAAGTGATTCGGCCAATTTTACTTCAGTAATGCTGTGCGAAAATTAATTTTCTTATAAATTAATTTGTTTCTATAAAATAATCAATAACCAAATTATTCAATTTTACAAATTATAGTATATCTTATTCTTTATAATGTTATGCGTGAGCTATTACAACTTTTATTAATAAAAAAAAGTGACGGTCCCTGGAATTGAACCGGAGCAGTCGTCTCGCGAGTAAGAAACATGTAGTTATAGTGGCATAATTATTTTCATATGAACATTTTTTTAAATAATATATTACGAAAAAAATTTTGTTTTCTATCATCACAAACCTTCCTTTAGAATGAAACAAAAATCAATCACAAACAACCAAAATCAAGCATCTTTCTGCTACAAAACGTCTCCGATAATCCGTCAAACAACGATATATTCATCTCCGACAATCCATTTCCCATCCTGCACTAACTTCTTTTAATAACACTTTCGCCGGCCGCGAAAGGCCTTCCCACCCTCTCATACATAACAATCATTTACTCCACCCTCGCGAAAAAGTAAATAAAAGCCTGAACCTAAAGCAGACCGTGTACACACAGAGCCAGGCCACATCCGCCCGTAACGGGTTAATATAAAGTAAACGACGAGGGCGAGCAAGCGAGCGAGCGCGTGTGCCCGTAGCAGTCTGCCGCAAAGCGCAATATATCAAAACTTTAAAAACTTCCTCCACACACACACACACATACACATACAGCCTCCAACGTGCACGTTAATTCCAGAGCCGCCGCCACGCGTATACATCATCCCACAGTCAGGCTGGGCGGCTCATATGCGCTCGTAATCCTGCTGCTGCCTAGAGCGCGCGAATTCCGGAGGCTGCTGCCGCTGCCGCCGCCACCACCGTCGCCTCATCGGCGAAGCCATCCGCGATAAGTGGGTGTACGTATAACCGCGTAGGAGCGCGAGGAAGCATCGATCTTAACTAGTTTAACCGTCACTCGGGCCTTACATACACCTCGAATCTCCCGCAGCCAGCAGCAGCCGCTTACAGAGATATATATATATATATATATATATGTATGTATATATATATGATGTAAAGACGAACGAAGTGCTATAGGGTGTATACGAGCGCAGGGATGGGCACGTCTTGAGTTTGCCGCGAATTCCGTCGGCGCATTTGAATTTCGTCGGCGGAACTTGCGCGCGCGCACGCGTTCGCTACTGGCATCGTGATTTCTCCGATTATATAGTTTGTACGGAATAATCGGCACGATATGCCGAGCGGATGTTCGCCCGAGCGTGCCAAGCGCTGATGCGCGCTGGCGTGTTTGTATATAGTATATATATATGCGCGTCTGTTGAAGAGCTGTGATTTATCAGAGGGATGCTTTTTCGGTTACACACATACACACATATATATATTATATTTGATTTTTCTTTTATTTAAATTTATAAGATCTACAAATAATTGTAAAATAAGTCTATATTCTATAATTTTTTCATATAAAAATATGTTTTCAGCCCTTTGTTTATCAATATTATATATTGAAATTCAGTAAAGGAAATTGAGAAGAATATTGAGGGTTAGGAGGGTGCTGAGGGGGGAGAGGGGGGCTAGGTGGTAAGCTTTTTGTAACAGCTATATAATATAGGGAGATATATACATATATGTGTGTGTGTGTGTGTGTGTGTGTGTGTGTGTGTGTGTAAGTGTATGTGTGTGTGTGCTACAATATGTTATCGACTATATAGTTTTATACAGTTTACCCAATCGTGTAGAAAGTCAGAGTGTATAGAGTTGAATCATTTCTGTACGATAGTCGAGTGTACTTTAATTATAAATCTGACTAATTTGTATTCTCCACGCGTGATCGCGTATATCACGTGCTGTGAATTTTGGGCTTAAAATTCACATAACTTGTAGTAACTTTACATCATACAGATAAGATTTATTTACATGGATAAATGATTCGCTACAATTACCAATCACTCAATGATGGAATGATCCTATCAATTTAGTATTAATACCATAAAGCAATAAAATAATTAATAGGATCAAGTTGTTGGTTACTGTCACTATCCCAATAGTTTATCTTAGGAATGCTGAATAGTCGAAATATTTTCTTGTGAATATTACTATACTATTCCGTAAAGTGATAACAAACTGTGAAAATTTAAAAAATTGCTAGTAATTTTTCTAGAAATTTAAGTAAATTTTGCCAGAAAGTTTAGTCATTTATAAACTTAATAGTTTCACAGTCTGTTACCACTTTACAAAATAGTATAGTTGTTTACAAAAAAAATATATTTTTCACGAACGAATTAGTTAGTAAAAGTAACAAATTTTTTATTCAGCTTATAAAGTTAAATGATATATTGCCATTCATTTTGTCAGTCGCGTTTCCAATGTTAGTAATCTCACGATTACTTGTAGATATTACATAATAATTGTAGACGGAGGTAAATAGTTAGACAAAAGACTATTATGGGACTTCAGATCTCAGAATCGGTTCCGAGCACTCCCGTAAATGGGCTATTCTCAAAATTATTTCCCTCTTCCATCTTGAAAAGAATAAAAAAACTTTTTTGTTCTTCAAAGCCTTTTAAAAATAGAAAAAAATAGAAACACGCCCGATTTGATTTTTAAAATTATTAAAAATAGATCTAGTTTCGTCCTGAATCCTTTTACAAAAAATGACTCAATATGGACTTTAAAAAGAAAATTAGAAAACGAGAGCTTTCCAAATCTTTTTTCAGAATTGAAAAATGTTGATTTTATCAAAAATTATACGTAGGTTTCAAATTATGCTTAAAATTCGTTACTATATAAACATATGCAGATTCGGAAAGTTTAAGCTCAACATCAAATTTACACAAAACTCTCGTTCTCAAGTTTTTCCCAAAATCTAAATTGTTTTTTTTATGTAGAAAATGATTGAGGATCAAACGAGAGCTATTTTTAATAATTTTCTAGAAATCGAATTATTCTCAGCAACAAATGATACCGTTAAATCGAACATTTTATATTCAGAGCAGCCTAAAAAAGCAGAAAAAATTCGTCGGCTGTGCATGGCTTTAAAATTTTTTTTCAAAACGTAAGTGGGGAATACTTTTGAGAGTAACTCATATCACACTTTCCGGAGTGTGTAGTTAAACGGTGCGAATACAGGTTTGCGCGTCATTGTCTGCCGTCGTTTCTTTGCCTTGCGGTTCGCTCGCGATTCTCACGCTCTTCCGGGCGTGCTTACATTTAGGCCAGCAGGTGCGCGTGTATAAATACTCGTCTTTCCAGTGCGGTTTATGTGCTTGCGTTAGAGATGCAAGAATATTCGACTGAAGGCATTCAAAATCGACTCAAATACTCAATACTATGAACTGTTTGATAAAGTTCAGTCAAACTTTGTGAAGCGGATAAGCTACTTGGAAGTTATCGAACAACTAGATTTAAGACGAGTTGTCAAAACCAAGTCAGACTATACTAGATTTCGTAGGCAAACTGGTCGAGTCGGATTAGTATTTTGTAAAGTTCAAATTTTTATTTTAAAACTTTATTTATTAAAACTATTATAGTTTATTTTACAAATTTGCATGTAGAAGGATGTTTTCAGTTGATGAGCAATTTTAATTATATCGAAGACTTTACTTATTATTCTTTAAGATTGCCAGTTTTAAAATAAACTTTAATCCAGATAGCATTTTTAAATGAAAATGAATTTATTTTGGACGAAGTACACTCTGGATGCGGTCTTGAAGTAATTCTTGCGGTTGTCTGGTGTCGGTGGGGCGAGAGCAGGGACGCGGAGCATGCGTCTTGGAAGGCTCTCCGAGCGTGACTGGTGGGCGAGGAACTCGGCAAGTCCAATTCGCGAAAAACTCGTGATTTTAGGGGGAGGTTAAGAGCCGCATGCTCATTGGTCTCTTGCCTCACGCGTGATCTCGGTTTTCTGACCTCGGGCGGTTTCAAGGCACTTTTCACGCCGAAGGATGCGTCAATTCGGAACAATTATCAACTTTTCAATCATTTGAACAGTTTTATCGCTTTTAACCAAAGATTATGTTGATCATTCCGAACTACCCAATTGAAGTTTAGTGTGGGTAATAGATTCAACTTGACTCGAGTTCGTACAAGTCGAGAATTTAGACCAAGAAGTTGGAGAAGTTGTGCTGTCTCTAGCTCGCATGCATTCGTAAATGCTACTGTTTCAAAATTATTATAACTTAGACATGGAATGTGGAAGATTGCTGAGCTGTTTGTTTAAAATGGTTTCATCGGATACTCAACATAACGTCTACTGTTTAACAATGTAATTGCATTTTATACAAGATGTCTTAAATCGCATTGCTATTGTACCAGTCCTACAAAAATAGGAGGGTAAATTATGGTCTGTTTGGTCGAAATTCTCACTTCAAATTTGTAATCTACAATAAAATTTACTTGCAATAATTAACTCTATAAAAAGTAAAGTATCATATATGATAGATTTAAATATTATTTTGTAAATAGTATATTATGCACCTAGGGAGGAAAAGTAAAGAATGTCCCAGATCGCATGTAAATTGTCTTCGGCTCGGGTGACAAATATACGATCTGAGGCTTTCTTTACTTCCTTCCGTGGTGCGTATACTATTTTTCTTCGCGAGGAGCGTAAAATGCGTAGGCTGTTTTCGCCCGCAGGGCGTACAGTACGTACTTTACGCGCCGTGTGGAGAAAAAATATTGTCATGCCCGTTGAGTTCATGATTACACATTTATGAATTGATATCATAAAAAATGAAATTCAGGGCAACGTAGTCACATAAAATTAATGCTTTAATGATAAATGTCAGTATCTTACTATTTAATCATGTTTATGATCCTAAACATGACATCCAGTACTAAGAATCACAATGAAATATAGGTCTTTCCCAACACCTTTTTATTGTACTATTGGTACAGTTCATTCGCGATCTACTTATTTTTCAATAAACGATGAAGACAAAAGTCAAACTCTTGTGAATGCGAGAAAGACCTATAAACGTGGATATACATTCGCATCGAGTACAGCCACACACGTACGCACACAAAACGCATGGATAAAATAAGTGAGAACCTGAAGGAATAGCGACTCGGAAAATCGGTGAGTAAATCCGAGCACTGTCGGATCCATCGAGACTTCACTCGCGTAAAGCCAAACGCGTTCAAATATTTAAACACGTTCACGCACGCATATTCGTAGATAAACGAGATAATTACGTACATATATGTACGTGCGCAACTGAATTGAACACGAATTTGGCTGGCATTTTTGTCCTTCTTTAGTCGATCCAGCGAATGCTGAGTTTTTTTGCGGAATTTTTCGTGAACTATTAACTATTAACTATTGCCTGTATCAATTTACAGGCAACATTATTGGCACATTCTTAAGTGCAATGATCAGTACCAACAATTAAAGTATATTATGTATCTGTTAATGCTATGAAACGAAAATATTTGTATAGGACCTAGGAAAAAAACATCCAAAAAAAGTCATTATTTAAACTTGTATTTTTATATATAAACCTACGTTTGCACAGCATAAAAAAGAGTTAATTTTAAGTTCAAGTTACGCTTTCAATGCTGTACCCAAACCAAGAATAGTTAATTGCAAATTTATATTTTATCTAACAAAAAATACATGTCCATCACATGAGGATGGCCAACTTTTGAATATAGGAAATATATGAAAATTACATACATCCATAATTTATTATAGACATGAATACTTGCATTTTTTAGAAATTTTAGTTCAGAATATATTGCAAATAATTTTCATGATAATTCTTGCGTAACGATCCGAAATTAGACAAAATACATTTAATCTGAGTATCATGATTCATTTATATGTTACCACTATAATCTGTATATCTCCACCTAGATGGCGTTGTACCTATTGACAACAAAAATATATTCTCAATGCTATATATGAGGCGTTTCACGTCAGACCTCTAATCACTACTCCTTGTCAAATATTATAGTTTCACTTTACGCAGATTATGGCGTGACGTACTCCTCGGGCCATTATAATTACAAATCTCCGTGCCCTCGTATGCAGAAGTATAAACGGAATAAGATGACAAAGAAGCAGATACATTTCCATTCTTTGCTCCAACTATCTTCTGTTCTTGACGTGCATAAGTCTCCTCCCTACTTTTTTTAATTCACTTTTGAAGAAATGACAATTTTATAATAATTAAAAGCATGCTCAATGCATAATTGCAAACAGCTTTACGTTTAGTAGTCGTTTACGTTAAGTAGGTCGTTTCAAACTGTGGCTTTTGTCATATTCTTTTAGTTCGGCATTACCTTCCTCATTCGCCGGCAACTTATTCATCCGCCGTCCGATGGTGGCACCACTGAAAATAGTCACCGGCCACCTGCAGGCGTTTCGCATCCCCTCGAGAATCTTTGCGGTGTTTTTTTCGAAGTAGTTCATGGCTCGAACTTTTTACCAAATGTGACACTCTCGTTTTTTCCTGCGTTCCTGGGATAATGATGAACTGACTTACAGAAGGTCGATCCAAATTATGCTTTTGCCGTACTCTTCTAGCTCAGCATTAACCTCCTCATCTGTCAACACCTTATTTTTGGAAGCCATTTTGCCTACGTCCTTGAAGTCATCCCGTAGAGTCTCCTTAGCAGCCGGTTTTTCAAAACTGCTGGGGCGCTGTTCATTGGATGAATCTCTTGTCCTATCTTTTCGGCTGTATAATGATACGTCGTCGTACCATGTCTTGGTTTCGAGCTTGCTGTATTCTTCTCTGTCGGATGATTCTCTGCTGCAACGATGTTGAGTACTGGGATCTCTTGATCTGTTCTTTTAGTTGTGTAATGTACGTCCTTGTACTATTTCTTGTCGGATGAGTACGGGCGATGCCGCCCTGTCTGCGACCTCGCATCACCCTACCACAACTGCTGCCGTTTCTATACGTTGGCATCTTAACAACTACGGAACGCATGATGCGTTGCTGCCGTATATATTTGGAGAACTCATCGTGACAAATTAACTGCAAGTGGCTCGCTGTGCTCTCCTCTAGATAGACACGGAACGACTAACAGTATAATAGCACAACCGCGAAGGAATATGTAGGCATTCGGGCAGCGGCCATCGAGCATACGCACTCAATAACATTTAGTCGTGCACCGTGCAGTGTGATGATTTATGCACTTTTCTTTTGCTTCCTCATAATAAAAGTTTTGAAATGGTAGTATTAATTTTCATATCAAATGTAGAAAGTCTTACGGCCGAGTAATGAAAAATATGTTTGCAGGCACAAAGTACAATTTATGAAGGGTTTTCTAACACTTGCTAAATATTGCAAAGGTTTTCTACGCTACCCGAAATAAGAAATTACATTACGCGAGAATCTTTTATTTTTAATCGAAACAGACCAGGTGTGTCACCACACCGGAATTCTTGCACGCATAACCCGCAAAGTTTTGGATTATAAAAGTGAACTTTATATAAGCAAAAAGTTGACATAAAGCATTAGGGAATTCGTATTGCAAACTTTTGCCTAAACATTTATCCCATTCATCATTATTTTTAATCAAATCTTTGGCTTTTGCAGCTTCAAAATAAGTTGAATAACAAACATTCTCAACTGTCCTCAATTCTTTGAAAGATCTACATCCCTTTGTATGTAATAATAACAATCTTAAATAAAACCGTTCTGTCTTTTACACTTACTGCATGCATTCTACTATAAATAGGCTTCCATATTTTTTTTCTTTTAACCCATTCTTTATTTTCTGTTTTAAATACATGAAAATTAGGAATATCCATATAAAAGTAATTTCTTACTTCAGGATCTTTTTTATTCAGTATAAGCCATGCAGTTGTATCTAAATTCTTATTAAGCAATTCTTTTTCACAACCTTCTTTAAAATACACAACTTGTTCATTTTCTAGATGTACAGCTAATTTATAAATTACATATGATATTTCATTCATTGGGAACTTCAATATGTAAAACATTGCTTCAGGGGAACATACATATCTTGTATTTATATATTGCTTGATTTTGTCGTATTCGAAATTTATATATATAATTAATGAATATGGAAAAAAGGCCAAACCAAAAGTAAGGTTAAACGCCAACACAACGTATATAAGGAAGCGGCATCGCCCTGCTCGCTCGACGTCACTTCGCTCCTACTCGCCAAGCAGGACGCTGCCGCGTCCTTTGATTTACTACCTCAATTTCATGATTACTTTTATCAGAAATATTAATATTACTCATTTTTATAAATGCGCAATCATGTCCTTTGTAACAATATTTGAAAAGATATTTGACACATTGAACAGTTGAAAAAATTTCAATATTAATATGACAATTAAATTTTAATATATCCATATAATAAATATGGATTTCCAGCCACTTGAGATTGCAAGTCATTGTGATAAACAAATCTGGCTTTCTGCATTTTTGCTCTAATGTCATAAAATCAATAAAATTTTGATTTATACAACGAGGACTTCCAAGAAAAGTTGATGGTAATATAATCATTTTTCGAATTCTTGTATTTGAGGCGTTTGGCGTCAACTCTCCCGGCGCGCAGGCGTCAAATCATGCTATTTTTAAGTCGTGTTTACGATACCAAAATTCATTTTAAAAAATTATGTGATAAGCGTTTCCGACGTATTTTTTCCACAGCTTTCTAATGGTGTAGGTGGTTTTTCCAAAATTTTTCATTTTCACCTTCAAAAAGTATAAAACATGCTATATCTTGAAAAGAATATTTTTAATATTTTTTTTAACCCTCTAGATCGAAAGCTCAGCATTTTTTACGTCGGAGAGGATGTTTTGCAAAACTTGCTCCAATGTTTTTCTTAGAGAAACAGAACGCGAAAGAGTAGGTGCAGCGTCTCTTTCGCGCGGGGTATGCGGCGTGCTGTACAGCGCGTGAACACCTTGCTCTCTAACAACCGTTTAAAATTTTCATTTCGTTAATAATAGTAACAATAAACTTATATTTATATTAATAATTCCTTTTTTTAAAGTAGATAATTTTATTTCGTTTTGTTTTACGGGTTTTTTTTAGGAAAGATTATATATTCTGAGCTCATAGACATTCTTTTAGTATTAATGTTGTTTTATTCATTGGAATAACGGCATGGTACTGTAAAGTTCCCGGTATAGATTTAATTTTACCTAGCCCCGATTTTAGTTTCAAATGGCTTTTTCATAGATCTCTATAGTGCTGTAAAAAACTTTAGTTTCTTTGCAATTACGTAAAACCCAGTTGTAAGATCTTCTTGTGTTAAAATATGATTACTCGAAGAGAATTTCAGACTTGCTCTTTTCGCCCCTCTTTTCAAATTTGCGCCTATACTATCGCACACACCTTTACCGTGCGCTGTTGCATGAAAATGCCATTCAGCAGGAACTCCAAAATCTTTTTGATGAAAAAGAAGATTTTGGAATGTATACTTGTTCTTAAACACTAACCTGCTCCATCAGTTAAGTAATAAATTTGCTTGACTATGAAATTACTTTTGAAATGCGATGTAATCATTTTTTAAACAGCAACAGTATCGTGATTTAGATTATCAGAAATTATAGCAATGCTTATATGTTTAAGGTCTTGATTTTCTTTATAATAAACCACTGTTGTAAAAACTGTTGCTTGATTATTGTTCCAGTGGAACGATTGTGTTGAATTTTGCACAATAAACGCATAGTTTTCTGCAAAATTACAACAAACAGGGAATTCTCTTTCTTGAAAGTTTTTTTGTATTGATAACTTCTTATGGGAGGATGAATTCGTGAACATGTCGCTACTTGGGCTCTACATCGGTCAAATTTTCAGACCAA
>JAWWEQ010009086.1:0-44986 GCA_035583055.1 Torymus tubicola
CACCCTCTTCCATTTCATTTGTAATGTCCTAAAGAATGAAAAAAACTTGTTTGGTAAGTGTGCTCTCAAAAATGACGGGTCTTCATTTTTGGACTGTAAAGTGTACCTTTTTCTGTAGAATGGTCCATATACGTACGATGTGTTACGTGAAAGTCGTCAGTGGATTTACAAAAGTGCGCGAACAATGATATTTTACACATACACACACATACATATATATATACACACACACACGTCCGCGAAAATCACATTAACCGACAGCTAATTGCAAAAACTTGTCTCGTGTCTGTGCACCTCACTCTCCACGAGTCCGCGTTAATTCTGCTACTGCTTATACATTCTACAGTGCGTATTTTAATTAAATCCAAACTTTTAGCCCATATACTGCTGCCATACTGTTATACATCGAAGTGCACATCTTTGTCAAATTTTCACACGCATGATGTATCCTTTATTTCTCCACCATCTCGTTATTATTATTATTATTATCATCATTCTGGCAAAAGGCCTTTATCTCGTCAGTGACGAAACAATTCTCCGCGCCAACGAGTAATTTACAACGGCCATTTTCTCTTAGTATACGTATTCGCGCGCATATATATATATATAATACAAGACGAGGGAACCGCCTCGCGCGTTTATGCGATAAGCGATCTTTCAAAATAAAGCGTCGCCGCGTAGTCGTAAGGAAATGCACTTTTTTTTTCCTTCTCTTATATATATATATATACATACGTATACTACCCGCGAGTGCACTCGAGAGAGTCGTGTGCTACGGTTCGACGCTGCTACCACTGCTATATATGTATAGCAAAGTGTTCACGCGACTCTTCGAATCTCGCGCCCGCACGGGTAAATTGAATGTTCCCTTTACTACTGCTACTACTACCATCACCTCGCCCCTCTCATTTTAACCTCCGTTTCAGCCTCGCGTTTTACCTCTCTCTCTCTCTCTCACTCTCTCGTTCTTTTAATAAACGGTTTGCTTTTTTCCTCTCACCCCTTCTCTCTACCCCCGAGCTTTCTTCTTCCTTCCTCACTCGCGTTCACGCGGCGCTTCTTTATCTGGCCTCCGGCACTTCTCATTGTTGCTCTCTCCCTCTCTCTTTCGTTCGTTCTCTCTGCGCGCGCGGTGCCTTTTTTCATCTTCATCTTGCGTGTGCTAATTTCTTTTGGCTGCTGCTGCTGCTGCGAGCGTGTCTGTTTTCGAGCTACTACCATCCCGCCACTGCTGTTATACTGCATCTCTCTCTCTCCCTCTCTTTTCGTTTAATTCCAGTGGAAAAATAAGGAACGGAAGTCACTTTGAGCTTCCGGACACAAAGCTTTCGTTAGAGAGAGAGCGAGTGCAAGGTGCAAGCGTAGTTGATGCTTTTTGACGTTACTCTCACTGCGCTCTGTGGGTGGTGCGCATGGCGCGCGGTCTATGCTAAAAGAAAGGGGAGGTTGGAGGAGAAGCGACGTGTGCTTAATTATGTATTTAGGGCGAAAAATGTAAGCGCGCGCGCGCGTAGGGTTAAATTGTTTAAGTAATTAAGCGAGAGCAGGGTGAACGTTATTTCTTCTTCTTTTCTACAGCTCGAGTTGTACAGTACGTAGTAGTTATACACGGTCTCTCTTTTTAGAAAAATTCTCCATTGTTGCTTTAAGATCTCTATGATTTTGTCCTCTTTTTTTTAACCCCAGCTGCAAAAATTTTTTTTTTAATTGGTTCGTTCTATACACCTTTCACTGTACCTGACCTATATATATCTCCTCATCCTTATACACGCGATAATTTTCATTCCAACAATACTTCCCCCTATATATATACCTTCGGTATTTCAATAACCCAAAATCATCCTATAAATACACACGCTAGACGAAAAATCCCACTCACGTGTCGAAAAGAAATCCCAAAATTCCTTCCACACCTTTGCCCCGGTACTTATATATATATATACCCTTCGGAATTCCACAACCCTTCTCTCTATACGCGAGAGCAATACCCCTTGGCCGTTCACGTTCCACATATTAATTCCCCCTCCCCTTCTTTCTTCTTCTTCTTCTCTCTTCTTCCGTATAGCTCTCTCTCCTATCAACTCTCCAGGGCTGGGAACCCACTCGCTCGCGTTCTCGCTCTCAGAGAGAGAGAGAGAGAGCTCTGCTCGCCACCCGGATCGACCCTCCGCGGCGAGAAGTCGTGCAGCAGGCCTCTTGCACGCGACGTATATGTGTGTATGTGTGTGCATATAGTAGTATGTAGACACATATACACACATACGTATATATATACAGGAGGCAACGCCTCGCGCGCGCAAGCGAGAGAGAGAGAAAGAGAGTCACGCGAGCTTTCTTTCTTCGGCTTTCGCTTTCCGGGGGCCGTTTTTTGCCAATTAAAGCGACGGTCTGCTTGCCTTCTCTCTCTCTCTCTCTCGCTCGCCCCTTTTTTCTTCTGCTTTTTTTTCATCCTACCCCTCTCCTTTCGTCCCTCGTTCTCACTCTCTCGCTTTTTCTTTCGTTTGTACTGCCCGGCAGGAAGGATTGACCTACGAAAGACACCTGTAGTTTAACCTCGCGTTATATACGTATATAGATATATTCTTTTACGAATATATACATCATTTCTTTCTCTCTCTTTGGCTTTTCTTTTTATAAGAGTAGCTATATAACATGATCGTTACATTTATCCTACAGCGCGTGCTCAAATCGCTTTTAATTATCCCTCCTTCCCTCACATATCGTATACATATATATACGTGTATTATGCGAACGGTTACGTTACACATCGTCCTCTCGCGGATGAGAACAATGACACACGTGGAGTTGTAGTAATGCGGTTATTGAGAGACCGTCGTCGTCGTTGCCGTTGCAAGTTTTCATCTGGATATATGGATAATGTATATAACAAACAGGGAAGTTTTTGTGTTCAATGTACATACAAACCTTCCACGGTTCTGTATGCGTATATTGGAATTAATTGGGATTGTTTTGCCGTTATGTACACACACACACATAGACGCGTGGATAAACTCTTTTAAGCGCGTAATTAATTTTACACACCCTCTGTGCCTCCCCCCCCCCCTGCCGCCTACGCTTGTTTATTTATAAACTGCACTTCCGCACGGCATTTTAAAGGCTGTTTTATGCGACTATACTATACCGCCGTCGAAGCAGTAGCAACAACACCAGCAGCTCGTTCCAATTAAACTCCACCTACCTACCTACCTACCTACCTACCCCCTCCTCCATTATCGGGCTGAGGCCCATAAACACAGACTTACGCGTGTATGTATATACGTATACATATATATATATATAGGCGCAAACGACGTCATCGCACCGATAGCCGAAGATACGAGCGCGTACCCTCCCCACCCCTCTTACGTTATAAATTCAAATCCCATTTTCTCTCTCGCTAAAAAGATGGAAGAGGCTCTCGTTCTCTCTCTCTCTCTCGAAATTGCTCTCGTTCGCGCGCGTTAGAACGAAAAAGAGAGAAAAGAAGAAGCAACAGCAGGGGGTGGGAGCAATTTCGTTGCGTAACCTCTTTATCGCGCCTGCACGCTCTCTATACTCTACGCTTGTCCGGTTTACGGCCTTGATAAACAAAATTCACGTCTCCTAGTGTCGTGTAATCGAATACCTAAGCATCGTGCGTGTATATATATATAATAAATATAAAATCCCTGTAAAATCGTATATAGCTATGTGCGCGCGTATGCTTTTATCAGAAAATAAGCGACGTTTTTTCCCCGATTAACACGGCGAAAAATCAGGTAGGTATAGCGAGATATAAACGGTTTATATGTTAGCGGGAGAGAGATAGAGAGAGAGAGAGAGAGAGAGTAATGTCGTTAATGCGGTGAAAATTGGGCGAGAGGACGGAATGAGAGAGAGAGAGAGGAAGGAAGAGTGTCTATGTGTGTGTGTGTGTGTGTGCGATGAGGCAGTTATATGGAAATCCTTCGAGCTGCTGCACAGCTATGTAATGAAACGCGCGCGAGCAGAGCTTTTTTAACGGTAAATAAAGTCCTTTATGAGTATGGGCGGATGAAGGAGAGAAGAGCGCGTAAACGAGAGAGAGAGAGAAAACTGGAAAATCGATGCACGAGAGTGTAAGAGAGAGAGAGAGAGAGTGGGTAAGCGCGATTGCGAAAATGGTAATTTCCGTGTCGTTGAGCGAGCGACGGTAGTGGTGGTGGTTGGGTATTATGATTTTGATCCGATATAGGTGTTCGTTCGCGCGCGCGTTCTTTTTTTTTTTTTTAAACAAGGTAGAAGTACCATGATTTATCGTAACTCGGGGAGGTTATGAAATTCTTTAAAAATAGGTATGATGCGGAAAGTGACGTTGGTTAATGTGAATTATGTAGAATGAACGTGGTATACGGTTGTAAAATAAGTTTAGGAATAATTGTTGTAACTGAAACTATATTATTCAAGTTTCGATGTAGCATTTCTATTTTGCTGGATATTTTTATAAATTCTGAAAGATTTTTAAAAACAACGTTTGGGAATATCGGGAATAATATAACAATGCCGTGGGTTTCGTTATCTGTTGGAAAAACTAATAATAAACGTAAAATAATACAATTTACAAACTAGGATAATGGATTTTCCTTTACAATTGGTTTCATTTATTTATAATTTTAAGCTCGAATATCGCAAAACGCGAAATGCCGCGAGCATCGTTGATAAAAGTATAACAAAATGTAATATCATACAATTTACAAACTCTGATAAAGTTATCATTAGAAAATATTCATTTTTATTTATTTATAATTTCAACGCCAAACGAGAAGATAACAATTCATTACACATTTGCATAGCAATTCCGATAATTCTTCGACGAATTTCAACACGTCCCAACCATCCATCTCCCACATAACAATAACCCTCATTTTTCTCCACCACGAAAAGCCTGTAAAAACAACATTCAAAGCAACCCTGCAATATCACCACCTAGCCTTTAACAACCACTCGTTTCTCTCTATATCACAGCATTTAGCAAAGCGCGCGCGAAACCTGCAAGCGATCGATTTCCCACCACCTCTAAACACAAACGCAAACTGCCTCTCCTCTCTCTCTCACCTTTCCCTCGTAAACTCCCGCTCACAGGAAAAAAAAACACATCCCTCCCTCTACCTCCTCTGCGTAAAAACAATCCTCGTAACGCTTCTCCCTCTCTCTTTTCCCTTCGTAATGAGGGCACACCGTAAACCTTACACTACTCTCTCTCTCGTTGCGCACAAATCGGGTTTACCTACGGTATATACATATATACACGCGCGCGTGAAATAAATCGCCCCGAAGATAGCAGCGGCAGGCACGTCGTCGTTTTTCCCGCGCAATCGAGCCCATCTCTCTCTCTCTCTCTTTCTCTCTCATGTCTCTTTGAAGTGCTATAGACGCGAATTTGATTGCGCGAAAATGGCCGCAAGCTCTCTTTGAAGAATCGCTCTCGCATACTACTACCCCCCTTCTATATAACGATTATTTACAAGCCCGTCGCCGCCGACCGCCCCGCACGGGAAAATACTTTGAGAGCTGTGCGCGCGAGCGGAGCGCCTAATGCGGTTTGCATGCAGTTAACCTCGTCGCACCGCTGGAAGGAGGAACGTATATAGGAAAGAGAGAGAGACGCTGCAATCTTTAAGCGCTTGCGCAAGCGCTACTTTCTCGAGCTATGCGGTGGTGTATGTATATACACACATATACACAGAGGTTCTTACTTTTTTTGCGTAGAAGAAAAACGGATATATAGTGGAGAGTATGAATTTTAAGCGGCGAAAGGGTGGAAATTTTTGCTTCCCTATACTCGTTGACCAGCTCCTCCACTACAGGGGAAAAATTACGCGCGATGCGGTATAATTGATGCCTGTCTCGCACGCAAGCACATACACATGTATGTGTGCGGCCGCTGGGTGTGTGTATAACTGATACATGCGTTCGGTGCGACGATGATAAAAGTTGTACCACGTGCACACTTTATACATTTCTGATACTATACTATGTGTATATATATTATACAGCGAACTTTCTTGAATCCGAATTCGGATAATATTTATACTATTAGAAAGAATAATAATAATAATAATAATAATTGTCTTCTTTATACCGGGATACTTTCCAAAGTGTAAACTTTCGAGCGTTGAAAAAACTATGCTAATATATTACTCTTCCTCGGCGATTCTCTCTCTTTTTTTCCTCCTTTTTCGAAGCCGAAGGTAAAGATAAGTTGAGAGAGAGAGAGAGAGAGAGAGAGCTAGCTATCTTTCGAAGTACATTGAAATTCAAATTAGCGGTTGGGCGCCGTAATGCGCACTCTCTCTCTCTCTCTCACTCTTTCTTCGCGTTCGATATATCACTTTGCCGATAGCAAGAGCGATGGTTCGTGTCTATATATATATATATAGGGCTTTGCTATTTGCACTGTATTTTATTAAGTACCTAACAGCCGAGACTTCATCCCCATTATGTACCGCGAGGAGAGATATTTTTATATAATTGAGCAAACAGACTTCTTTCTTTACTCTCTCTCTCTTTTGCTCTCAGACATTGCTCGGTCTTTGTGTTGCGCGCTCACAATTAATCATGATTGTTCGTTGCCCATTTAACCTCTCTCTCTCTCTCTCATCTCTCGACCAACAACATTTTTATTCGTTTTGCCCTCCCGCGAGAGGGAAAAACCTCTTGATTCCTCTTACCTTTTCCTCTTCTACCTCCTTTTATCCCTCGTTCCCTCTTTACGACTCCTTTCCCTCGTCTTCTTTCAACAATTACAACTCTCTCTCTCTCTCTCTCTTATATACACACACTTTACTCAAAGAAAACTTCTGACATACACACATACACATACGCTCGTGTTTAGCTTTTTCACCATTATAGGAAATCTCGCACTCCTACTACACAACTACTACGCCACGACGCGTCGCCCTATTTAGAGAGAGTAGTAAGTTCGTCGGTGTCGGCAACTACTACTCGGGGCTTCGTCCACAATTCCTTACGGTCAACATGGCCGACGGACTGGCGCGCGGGCGTGTGGCCGAGCGTAAGGAAATTAACGGAATACACACACGGTACGAGTCTGTAACCGCCCTCTCCGTTGGTCCGTCCGCCGTCCATCATCACGGGGGCAAAACCGATTAAAAACCCTATATTCACCCTTCGCCCGAAGGGGTGGTGATGGTAGTAGTAGTGTGGCGGTGACCGTACTTGTGCTCAGCGTGTACAACCCCGTTACTGCTATCCTTTATACGTACACATATATACATATACAAGCGTATGCTGGAGCTTACGTATATCTCGTACACGTGGTTACATAGTTGTAAGGTGTGAGGTGGGGGAGTATAAGAAGGGTTTATTTATGGGCAAAAGCGAATGTTTGCTAGGGTTGCCTATCTTTTTTTTCATTAAGATATGCCGGATTAATCTGATAACCAATTCCTTAGAGAAAGAAATAAATTATTAAATTTTTTATACAGAATCACTTCAGTAGCTCTCGCATTATAACCCGTAACGTACGTTTCCATAACCGCTAATTTTCACTCACACCGAACCTCTTCTTTCCTTCCTTCCTTTACCCGCACACACCACGCGCCACTATATATCCCCATACAATAAAGCCCCGATTTTTACCTCGAACTTCGCCCCCTGTTCTTCTGCACTTATCCTTTTTTTTCTCTCCTCTATTATACAGGTACCTAGCTACCCTATACGCGATCACTTCCCTTCCGCATATATACGCATCTTATCACCCCCCTCGTCCGCTCTCTCCTAAAAGCCTTCGCACACGCACGCATATACGTGCAAAAAAAAAGTGCGCATCGTGCGCTATATAACCAAGGGGCGTGCTTACTCTCTCTTTCTCTCTACAGAGCGAAGAAGAAGAGGAGGAGGAGGACGAAGTCGGCCGGAAAATAATAATCCGACGCTTAGGGCGATCTCCATCGATCGTTCCCTCCTGCGCCGGCAGCGTTGCTGGGGTTAGCTATGCTCTCCCCTTCTCTCTCTCTCTCTTTATCGCAAACCCCTGTCGGCTGTTGCTACTGCTGCTCTACGAAAGGGTTTCTCTGCTGCTGCGCTGCTGCTGCTTTTCGCTCGTTTTTGTCTCGGGGGTTCATTGTGAGGGTTATAGCACAGCAGCAGCAGCAGCCTTATTTTCGGCCTCTGGCTTTTGTACGGCGCCGCATGAGAGTGGAAATGGTGTGCAGGCGAAAATGTATCGTTACGGTGGTTATATATAGATATATATGTGTACAAGAAAGGAAGTATTGCTCACGAGAAAGGTTGAGGAGAAGCAAGCGATTAAAAGCGGTCATTGACGTTAATAACGTCGTCGTTTTTTTTTGTTTATATATTATATACGTAATGCAATGTTTCTTATACATATATACTTGTACCTATATACGATATTCCATTATATTCTGTCACAACTAATGATTTTTTTTTCTCCTTCTGTTGCAGGTAAGTCCTGAGCTCTCGGCTTGTATTACGTGTACTGTCATCGGGTAAAATAATACTACCGGGCAGGTGTCCGCGGGTAAGTTTAGCCTCCGTCACCGCTGCTGTCGTCGTTCCTGTCGCACTATATTGATTTGCGGTGGCGGAGAGAGAAAAATTGATATATCGTTTCCGCGTGTGTCTCTGTCGACGCCTACTATATATACTTTCCAATTCTCGTGAAGTAAAAAAAAAGGACACGGATCTGCTAATTCTCTTCTTGAAAATAAACATCGTTCTTATACCCGTGCTTTAATTAATAAAGGTTTCCCATATTTCTATCTTCTCTCCAAACTAATACACGATCCACACGTGCACGCACATCTATATATACGCACCAACAACAGCGAAACAATCACAGCGAGATACAAAATATATATATATATCACATATATCCCTCGAAATCACGAACCCCATTCGTCACATACGCATCCTCCTCTCTCTCTCTCTCTCTAATTTTTCGCTCATAACATAACGCAATACATCACGCCCGTATGCAGCAGCGCAGTAGCGTGAACCACACAACCTATACACCTCCGTGTCTTAATCCTCGCGTGTAACGCGCATCACGCACGTGCGCGGCTGTAGCAGCAGCAGTAGCAGCCGCCACCACTACCACCACCCACCGCCGCTGATGCTGCAGTATTAACGCTCAGGCACACGAGGGGGAGGACGACGACGACGACTACGACGACTACTAGGACGAAGCGAAATTGCAACACGTGCGCGCGGCTGGGCGAACGCGCGTGCGTTAGGTGACGAGAGCTCCGATGTAGTTTAGTTTAGAATTGAGAGTTTTGCCCCGTTGCGCGGGGAGAGGGGTGCGGAGGATGGAGAAGAGGGATGTACGTATACCGTACATGTATATGTATGCATATATACATACATGCATGTGTATAGGAGTGAGTGAGAGAGAGAAGGGGGTACGCTGGTCGTGTGTATTAAGGATGTAATGGCTGCGAAACTGCCGAGTGAGCGTATACGCGCGCCCGCGGTGACTTTGCAACTTGTGCGTGTATATATATGTAGCAGACTAGGGAGAGAGAGAGAGAGAGAGAGAAAGAGCGAGTGTGACATACGCGTTGTTATATAGGGTGTGTACGAGGGTGTATATATAGAGAGAGAGAGAGAGTGCGTCGCATGCTGCTGCGCTTTCGACTCTCGAATCGATAAATTGTTTGTGATAATTTTCCAAGGGGGCGAAGAAGGGAGTGAGGGAGGGAGATATAGAGTGCGTATAGTGGATGCTGTTCGCAGAGGGAGAGAGTGAGTGAGAGAGTATGGATAAGTTGCGAAATTTGAGGGATGGCGGCGGTGGGTTCGTGGTTACTGTTATACATGAGTGAAGAGAGAGTGAGTCGATGTATATGGTTTGGCATAACAGAAAGTGGAGGTGAGAGAAGAGCATTGCGGTGCTCGAAATCCTATTGAATTCGAGTTATTTTTCTCTTTTATTATTACTAAGCTCTTCTGCGCTGATTCGATTATTATTTAGAATATTTATCGTTGCGCTTATAACACGTCGCTGTATGTTCCGATTCATTATGCATCAATTATACGTTGCATTGAATATACCGATAACGGCTCAGTATGCGTCTTAATAATGCCACGATGTATATTCCATTTCGGTAGTAATGATAATAATAATAATAATAACAATCGTGTAATGATATAACGCTTTCTTTATCTATATACACTTAACATATAAATCGATTTCTCGAGACCGACCGACGTAACGCCCCGCTGAACGAACTTTCATTCACGGGCCCTCGTTTCACAGCCCACTTACCCCGAAAACAATCTAAATCGGCCCAATAACACGCGATTTTTCTCTATCTCGCACCCCTAATTTTCGAAACGCACCGGCAGCTCTCTCCTTTTATTTCCCCCCTCTCTCTCTACGCATCAATGCTTCGGTGAAGAGAGAGAGAGAGAGAGAGAAAATAAGAAAGCCACTGTTCTCACCACCATTGCCCATAAAAATCATTCCCATCGATATACATCGAAAGTAAAAAAGAGAATCCAGGGGTACCGCCTACTCCTTCTGTCCTCGCGTTATCCCTTGGGAACTACGACGATGAGGATGGCAGGCAGCAACGCCTCGAGGACCCTTCGGGATAAACGTCTGCGCGTTATCGCGGCTGCGCAAACTCTCTCTCTCTCTCTCTCTCTCTCACTGCTTTTTTTCTCTTTCTCTTTCTGCCTCTCTCGAGCTTTATTTGCGCACGGTTAATGTTTTGGCGGGATAGTAGACAGTAAGAGAGAGAGGGAGGAAGAGAGATGGACGACGTCAGTTTTCGGGGTCGGAGCGTGCCAGGGCGTTGTATGATTTTGGCGCGAGCCACGGTGATTCTTGAAAGTAAAAGATATATATATATATATATATATATATTGTATAGAGAATACACTTTGGGGTGTAGTACTAGAAGAGGGGATATCGGAGTGATGAATGGAGATAGACACACTGTATAGCTGTGTCTGTCTTGGAATTGCAATTGAATGCGCATTGTGTGTAGCGAGCGCGAAATAAAGCGATTGACGTGCGCACATCACGTGCCCCCCTTCTTCGCGTTGAACACAATATACTACTTTAGCATATTATTGCGAAATTCAAAACTTACAGAAATAACACGTACATATAACACAGTGACAGTGAGAAAATATCCCGTCACTCTGGATGGTTCCATTATCCCACACCTTCCATCTTATTAACTCTCTCGCACACGACGACGACGACTGCTTCGAACCGAGGTGGCTCTCGTTTTTCCTTCGACTTAGCTATATAAAGCCATTATAACGCGCACAGACGAACAGAGAAGCACCGAAAACGACGTTACAAGCGATTTCGCCTCTCTCTCTCTACGGATCATCTTTTTGCTATATATATATATAAGCGAGCGAACGAGCATAATTTAAACGCTGCTGCGCTTCTGCTACAGTACGGCACAGCTTTGCTCGCTTTATGAGTAGACGCGAGCCTTTGTTCGTAGATAGAGAAGTTGCTGCTGCTACGTGAGATCCTTATATATAAAACGGCGTAATTTATAACTGTAACTGCGCGCGCATTCAATTCCAAGACTTATAAATGCAGCGTAAATACCGAACCGAAGAAACGTACGTATATAACTATAATGTAGCAGAAGATTTCTGAAGCACGCGGCGTTTGCGTAAATGTGTGTTATATATATAGCGTATAGCTTGATAATTATATGCGAACGCTTGTATCTCGCGCGGCGGACAATGAATTCGCAGCAATGAAAATGCACATTTATAATCAATTTTATTAATAGTTCTGTTTACACGTGTTTATCGCGTCTCTTCTCACTCCCGCGATAATTATATATCGCTGTCGTCCCATTACTCATATCGCGACCCTGCGTTTATACGTAGATATATAATTCTAGATATTCGATAAATCGGAATTATTGTTACGCACATCGCGACCTTACATATATATATATAATTAACACTATATATCGCGACACGTGCACACGGCGACACGCGTACATTTATGAGAAGCATTATTAATAAGCGATCGGTTATAACACAACGTCGTATATATATATCCCTACTTAAACCTAACACCTATACTATATACCGTTGTCGCGTGCGCACGTTATACGTCACGACGCGAGTGTGATGCGTATCGCGCAATATCGTATACATATACAACTATAATCTCGACTTTTCACCCTCTCACCCGTCCCCGCGTGTTAATCAAGCGACCATACCGTGTATAGTTCACCAAAAGCACATGTGTGCGTACGTTCCAAGATACACGCGCATATGGTATATACATATATATAATATCGATCGGTCATTGAATTTTTCATGCGCTCTCACTACTACAATATATCCCAGTATATATATTCATGAAAAATAAACCAGCAACCGTACGGAGAGCAAGTTGTCGACTTCTGAACCCTGCGCGCGTGAGAGCAGACGACGACGCGACGATTAATGCGCGCAATAAAAGCCGTTAATCACCACGGGTCGGCGGCGTGAGCGGCGCCGATGATGCGTAATTAAATCGAATGGGAAATGAGAGGAGGAGGAGGAGGGGAGGGAGTAGCTGTGTTTTTGTTACGGACGGTTTAATTGAATGCCGCTGCTGGCTGGTCGATGGTTATCTTTGTTTATTGGATAGAGCAGCAGCAGCAACGGTCGCGTCGCGTTATCTCGTGTATGTGTGTGTGTGTGGACGAAGGTTATATTGTATATGTATGTGGCATGCGGCGTGTGTGGCAAAAGGGTTAAGTGTGGTGAATTGATTTTTCGATTGGTGCGTCGCGAATTGTGAAAGATTGTAATAGTAGGGGAAAGAAGAGGAGGGATGAGTCGTTGTGGGATATTGGCTGGAAGTTGAGTTTATTTTCACGAGAGAGTGATATGCGCACGAGGTTTCGGTGGTTTATGTATATACCGATGTGTGCATTGAGAGATAGAAAAGGTTTTATACATATAGGGTTGATCAAGTAAATTGGAGGGTATATGATTGTAAAGAAAGGCAGATATGCCAATCATTTTTGGGGTAATGAATGGATTTATAAGGTAGCAACTCTATATAAAACAATGAATAGGGTTTTATTCTCTATGGAAAAGTTACTCAATTTTCATTATCGAGCGTAGTGAAAGAAAACGTACTACTGTTACTAGTGATATCTACTACTGAAATAGCCGATATCTACTATCCTGAACACGATATACGGTTATTTATCATTTACAACTGCGCCGTAAACCGACCGAATTTTTTTTACATCTCCATTCACAGAGAGAGAGAGAGAGAGAGAGAGACACTCCGAAAAACAAAATAAACCCTGTACGCGTATACGACAAAACAAAAAAAAAATCTCCACTTTTAGTCCTATTACAACGCTCTACAATATCAAAGCGCCTGCTGCCAACATACATACCCGTACACATTATACCAAACGAAAATCTACTCGATAAAACGAATGGAATCCCACTATACTATGCGCGCGACAAGACAAAAAAAAATACGTTCGTTCATTCCCTCCCCCACCCTACAGTGTCAATTCGCGCGATCGAATGCACGCACACGCATATACACACTGACACACGTGCGCGTAACGAAATTCGCCGGGAGCGCGACGAAGCGTCCGTTCGGCATTACCGACGCATTACATTACACATTCCATTGTACCCGTTCGTTTCACTATACGTGTGTGTGTATGTGTGTGTATAGCGACATACACATGCAAGAGAGAGAGAGAGAGACAGAACGTTAAAGAACGCGCGAAAGCTATACATATAGCACGAGCGTATATACGTGGAGAACTCGAAATACCTGTTTAAAACGCATTTGAAACATTCATTAAGCCAGAGCAATATATATATATATACATGTATACGCGTGGGTAGTGCTTTGAATATTTTCGGGGCACGCGCGAATGTGTGGTGTGTGTATATATACGAGGTCGGGCGATCGTCGCGAAAGGGTAGAACCGACGAGGCACGCGTGTATTATAGCGAAAGGGTTACCACACACACGTATACACACGTGAGACGTAAATTATGAAGAGAGAGAGAGAGAGAACAGTATATATATATATATATACTCACCAAGAGCGTTGGACGATCCAATTTGCGCGGATTTTCGGAGAAGGCGCAGTTTAGCGGAGGGTTACTACAGCGTAACGGTGTAATTTTTAGGCGTTAAAAGGAAGGGCGAGAGCGAGAGAAAGTGTATTCGAAAAGGGCATGAGAGAGAGAGAATTGGAAATGCCATAGCGGCCGAGTGGAAAATTGGATCGAACGTGTATACGAGGGGGAGAGAAGAGAGAGAGAAAGAAAGTATATAAATGCTTTGGGGGTTGCTATAGAGAATCGCTGATGGCTGGTGATTTTTTTTGACTCTCGATCGTAAAAATTAATGTTTATACGTGTGTGTGTAAAACAGTCGTGTAATGGTACATAGGCTGGCTTGATTTTCGATGTTGGAACATTTGTAAATGGTCGCGTATTGCTATGTCGTGTGTGTATATATATATACACGAGAGAAGGGGATAGCGAGCCAACGACGAGTAAATTGAATGAAATAATTCTTTATTAGATATATATCTGGATTAATATCACCGGCATTATCTAGATTAATCTATATACAATATATATACAGAGAGAGAGAGAGACACGGTGATTTACGCGCGCTGATTTATCTCGATTACGCGCGGCAGCAGCGCATTGAAAAAGATACCACCACCACCACCAACGCACACGATATAGGCTGCGTTTATTGTATATCATAATTCAATAAAACGCACGGGGCGGCGGTATGTCGGTTGTGTAATATAGCGTTCCTGTAACGCATACTAATTTCTACCCCCGCCCCCGCGCCTCTTTCTCCCGTGTTATTTCATTATTCCTCCAAATATTCCTCGAGGTTCTTCACGCATTTATCGTCGCACGCGTATCGTGTATCATACCAGTGATTGTTATGTGTTCATATAGCACCTTATACACTCTCATCAATTCTCATTTCCCTCGGATTCTCAAATCTTCATTTTAACGTCGTCGTTGCATAACTACTATATTATACTAGTAACAACGACAAAAAATAAGTAGAGAGAAAAAAAAGTACACCCTATATACCGTTCGCAACGTACTCTATATATAATATAAGAAGAGGGAAAGTGAGGGCGTGCAACACTGCACTACACACTTGCTATAGCTCGCGCGGCCGAGAGGTAGTAAGGGACATTAACGTTCTGGTAAAAGTCTCCTCGCAGGCGCGCGCCCCTTTCGACGTAGTTTCTCCATCCCTACATATATATATGTGTATGTGTTTCACATTGCTCTCGCGCTCGCAGGGGTTCGCTCTAATCTTTCGCGCAAGACACGCGCGAGCTCACTCTCTCTCTCTCACTCTTATTAAAGAGCGCTTTTCGAGCTGGAAAAAAAGTAAGGGGGCGCGCGCGTAGGGTGTTGTATATATATATATATATATATAGTACACTCGGGGAAGAAATTTAGCGCGCGCCTGATGTTATATATCGTTGGGGTGAGAGAGGGTGAAGAAGGAGAGAAAGAGCTAGAAGAAGGGTGTCGAGAGGATGGATTTTAGGTGTTGCGCGCGCGGCAAAGCTCGCGTTAGAGTAAAGACGTTATTTCGATTGTAGCGTGCGAGCAAGAGAGAGAGAGAGAGGGGGATGGAAGGAAGGAAGGAAGAGAAGGGAGTTATTTGGAATGGGTCTCAAGTATTTACTGCTAGAGGGGAAGCAAAGACAGAGGGAAACTATTCGGTAAATTATTTAGCAAAGGACGGGGGGGGGGGGGGAGTAATAGTAGTCGAGTATCTACCTCTGCCGTTGCTGCTGCCGAATTCTTCCTTTGTCGGCTGCTGGATTGCCGGAAGAGAGAGAGAGAGAGAGAGATGCGAAAGGTAAAATAGTGGAGTTCTTTAAAACGCTACTGCTGCTGCTGCTGTGTTTCGGAGGAGGAATCGTTCGTGAATATATATACACATGCGAATAGAGTGCTGTATTTACTTATATAGAATTCCGATTGTTTGGTGAATAGACCTTTCAAATTTGCAAGTTCGTTTTGGTAGCTCTCAATCGATTGCTCAATCGTAAATAAGTCAAAAAGAGAATCTTATATATATATACGTTTTTATAAGCTTATTAGTATATTTACGGTTATATTTATACACATAAGTAGAAACAGACGAGTTCAGCAAGCCACAACAACTCATAATACGCACGTGTATCTATATATATAAACATTAATCTCGACCCATCTATGTACAGGTGTACGACATAACAGTACCCTACACACAATTCCATTCTCTCCAAAAGGCAAAGCTCACACACACACAGAGTACGTCTCTCGCACTTACCATCAGTCCAAATACGCGAGTCTGCTACTACTACTACTACTACTACTATACACACGCTACTGCATACCTATACGCATCTACCCCGTTATACTCGCGAGACAATCCAAGCACAGACATATTATACACTGCACATCGAGAGCCACGTCGATTTCGCGGAATCTCCGGTACTATACTCCACCTTAGGATTTTTTCCCCCTTTTTGCACACACGCACACACACACACGCACACGCATATCATACATGTATACACACATATACTGCAATCGTACTTTTTATGCATGCATACATACATATATCCCCTCTTTCTCTTACTCACGCAACCAAGCGAGGACTCGAGAGTCGCTCGCGCGTCTCTCCTTGAGCAGCTCGTGCGCGCGTGCAGGAATGGGTTCTTGAACTCCTTTTTTTCCGTTTCAGCGAAAAACAGTAGTGTGCGCGCGCGCTCTCTCACTCGCAAGAGCGAGAGAGAGAGAGAGAGTGAGAGAGTATAGAGAAGTTACTTTGAACGCCCGGGAGTTTCTCTCTCCTCGACTCTCGGCTCTGCATAATTAAAGTCTTGCCTCTATACTACTACTACTACTACCATCTACCCTGTGTGTCTCTCTCTCTCTCCTTCCCTCGTACACTCGACGACGACGACGACGGTATCAGCGGCAACGACGACGACGACGACGACGTTCGATCGTTATCAGTCGCGCGAGCTGCTGCTGCTGCTACTGCTACTGCTTTTCAACCCTCACCTCTTACCCCTCCTGGAATAATCGTCGTCGACGTAGTCTACAGCGACGCGTTGAGAAAAAGAGGAGAAGAAGAAGAAGAAGATCGATTTTCTTCCTCTCTCTCGCGTGAGGCGCTGAGCGAATAAACTGATTCGAGGGAGACCAAGTTTCGTTCGGAGAAATTCGACCTTAGAGAGAGAGAGTCTCCTACTACTTCCTCAATGGCCAATCATCAGTCTTAACTCAGTTTCAGCCAGAGGGACTGTCTCCAAATTGCTCGGCTTGTGTCCACTGCGCGAACCGACCGATTCGCTTTTTACTTTCCCCCTTTCTCTCTCTCTCTCTCTCTCTCTTGCGTTACTCGATTATCTATATAGATCTATATATAATTCGCATATGTATATATATATACACATACACGACGCAAGCTAGGGCGTGTAAAGTTTCGCTGCGAGGAAAGTTTCGGGGTGATTAGGAACTACCACTACTACTACCACCACTACTATACTGTCGGCGCGAGGAGGATATTTGCATTTAGATTGGCCGTCGAGCGCAATCGCGCAAAAATAATCCCTGCAGCAGAAGCAGCAGCATAGCGGTGCAACACACCATTTCTATATATATATACACACACGTACGCGTGGATACAATAGCTACTGCGGCCACTATAATGGTATATAAGAAGATGCCTTAATCCCTTCGCCCCCCCCCCTTTTTATCATTAATCACTCGAGCAACTTTCGACCCTATATATACGCGTGCGTAATTGAAATTAATCTAGTCCGTGGTCCGAAGGAAAAACCATGCTTTATTACACCTGTATTGTTAGATACGCACGTATACGTATATACTTTGCAAAGGTTCCTAGCGGTGGTAGAGATTCTCCATAACCTTACTATATACGTATGTAAGAAACTATACTTAACTCTGTCACCTGCGTGCGTCTCATTTTATCCCGTGTGGAAATCGCACAACAGATACATGTGTATACTATATACGAGGTTCCGAGAGCTCTATATTCGGACGTATTATCGTCGTCGTAGTCTCGAAGCGATATATAATAATGGATCTAGCACGCTAGCGTTAATCCGACGAGGACGCATTCGCCACGCGCCACTACTTCGGTCTATCCCTATATGTATATCTATATATATATATCGACATACATGTATATATATATATATCTATCTATACGCGATAATCAGATAATGCATCGACAATGGGAACGGGATCGCGTTCGGTGGGTATAGCGCATTAGCATAGCCATGTTCGCTTTCGCGCGCCAAATTGACATCCAAGTCAAAGGGTCAAGTGGGCGCGCGCGAGCGTTCTGGCGAATCATCGCGTCCATTGTCTCTCTCTCTCTCTCTCTCTGTGTCTCGTGTACCGAGACCAGTTAAATAATCCGATTCGCGAACGCGTGTACGGGTATAATGAAGACAAAGAGTAAATATATAAACGAGATCGTCGCTGTCGTCGGTGTCGTCGTGTAACGAGATTTGGGAATATATCTATATATATATATATATATATATACATAGAGCGACGCTCGATTAATCGAGAGAGAGAGAGAGATAGTGGTTTGCTATACGCCCGCGCTTATAAGAACGCGCCAACGTGTATGTATGTATGTATGTATGTGGGTGGATGGGGGGGATAGGTAACGGAAAATGACGCTGATCCGATAATCGGACGGCACTCGGCTGGTTGTACCGATTCGATGGTTAAGGGCTCACGGGTGAATGTGTAAAGGTACGGTGTACGGTTGCTGCGCACACATACACGCATACTAGCGTGTATATATTGATCGAGAGGAAGGTAGTCGGTGTGGCGCGCGCGGTCCGGTTCCATAGACACGACGACGATGCTCGAGAGAGAGAGAGAGAGGACGTAATTTCGGTTTGTACTCTTGGGCTTCCTTCTCTCTCTCTCTCTCTCTCTCTGTCTTGGAAGGATATTAACGTTTTCCTCCGAGTAGTTGGTCTCCGTACAGGGATTGCTACTATTATCGTGTTATCCCTTTTGGAAGTAATGGCCGATCTTGTACAGCAACGGAGGGGGTGAATGGAAAATTTAAAACTCTATGTGTATAATTATGTTCATCTCTGAAAGTATTATCATTCGGAATGAACCGAAAAGAAGAAGAAAAAGAAGATAAATATACGTACACATCTCACTATATACCGCCAAAAGAGATCACTCCTCCAAATTAACCGCCACTCAACGTCTTCATCCACTACTACTACTACTATACACTTTCATCCCCACGTTGCTGTTTGTGTACGCTCTATCCTTATGATACACGAAAACCATCTTTGCCTCCTCTCTCGCACGCAGCGCTTCTTCTCCTAAAAGCATCCATCAGACAGGCCACTGCCGCGCGCGTCAGAGAGAAAAAACGGTGTGTAATAAACAACAGCCTCCTTCTCTCTCTCTCTCTCTCTTGGCGCGCATTATCCTTCTCCGCCCCCTTCTCGCCTGATAAACCTTAGACATCGCGGGTGTATATAGTATCGACTCGTGCTATATACTCCTCGAGAGAGAGAGGGAACCGTTGCTGTCATTTGTATCGCGCCAGCAACAGCAGCACATTTCTTCGGGTAAGGGGGTAGGGGGGGTGTATAGAGGGGAAGAGAGAGAGGTTGCTGCTACTGCTCTGCCGCGCGTACATTTTCCCACCCTCAGGATCGTGTCGCGAACGTGCGCAATGGGGCTTAACTCGGAAACAACGAGCAATCTGTCCTCTCTCTCACTCTCTCTCTTGCTTGCTTCGTCCGTTCATTCTTCGTCCTCCTCCCGTTCTCGTGTGCTCTCGTCGCGTACACGCGCTTCTCGTGTGTGTGTATAGATATCTACCGCCCTAGCGTTTACGTGCTCGTGCTCTCCCTAAGCCACCTTTTTCATAGTCTCTCTCTCTCCTCTCACTCCGAATAAGGGAGTGAGGGAGAGAGAGAGAGTGAGAGGCATCGTAAACCCGCGCGAAATTATCTTTTATCTGCGAATTAACTCGGCAGGGCGAACGAACGGGCGGCAGCCGGAGATTATGCTCGGAAATTATGTTTGACAAGCGTATTCCACCTCTCACTCTCTTACTCTCTCTCCCTGCTTTGCCCTCTCTCTCTCTCGTGCACGTCACAACCTCGGCGAAGTAGCTTATTACACGAGACGAGAGAGTGAGAGAAGAGATTTTTCACGCTCGCTATATATATAGAAGGGTGTCGCACTGCCGCTGCTTCTTTTTTCGGTATACACCTGCGCATACGATCGTGATTATAATATATACGAAAAGTGAAGAGCGAGATTATAAGCGTCTTTTTAGCATTGATTGGAGACCGCACGGCGAAATGAAGTTGTAACGTAATAACGGAAAATTGGCCTCCCTCCTCGCCCCCTCCAAAATATGTCTTGTGTCCGGTCGGCCTTTCTCTCGTATAACTACGTATAAACCACCTTCCCTCTTCCCAATCCGCTTTCCTTCATGCAAATATTGTGTTTTAGGCGCACACGTAAAATTCGGTTATTTACATAATATGCTCTTGCGTAATTTCGCGTATAAAGGGGCGGTGGTGGTGGCGGCTGCGGCACTTTCAGTAGCTGCTGCTGCTGCTGCTGCTACTCAGAACATCATTTTAATGAATATTAAATGCGAAAAATGTAAACGGCCACGACATCGTCGTCATCGTCGTCGTTATACGCGCGTATCTCGTAAAGCTGCGCTCCATATTTAGCAGAGGAAGGAAAGTGACTCTATACATAGCTGTGGTTCGAGAAGGGAGAGAAAAATGATTAATTTATAATCACAGAGCGCGTACAAGTATATGTGTGTGTATATGTTTCATCATGGGAAAGCATATATAAATTGTGGTATATATCCGGCATACACGTAAAAATGAAAGTAATTCGCGTAGTGGTAAAATAAATAATTTTTTTTTTGCCTTTAGTTAATTAGTTTATCAAGGTTTTCATTTTTAATATCAGTGAGCTGTTGCTGCTGCTGCTGCTAGTGTCGTGCGTAATTGAAAATTTGATTCGCCTAGAAAATTATCCAGTCGAATAATTTAAAGAAAGAGAGCCGCCGTGTGCCAGGTGTATAAATTAGTTTATCGGATCGAACTTAATACACCGCTGCCGTTGCCGCTGCGCTCCTGTTTTAAATTAATTGCGCTTGTAACGTAAGCTTGGTGGTTCTCTCTTTCTCTCTCTCTCTCTATAAACCAATTTTCTAAAATAATTACCGACTTTAAATTGTATTTTACATAAAGCTAAAGTGCCGTCGTCTGTTTCAAGCAATTGTGAGATTGTGCTTTTTTAGATAATTAGTTTCTTTTTGCTGCTTAGAGAAAGAGAGAGTTTATTCTTCTCATTCTTTTTTTTCATGGTATATAATTGAAAAATCCACTAATTTCGCACCTCTAGACAAAATCTGATAAACTTAATGAGAATGTCCTTCCAAGTACTCTTCCATCGCTGAATAATTAACTAAAATTACTAATTTTCCACGCTAAAATAACTGCTATAATTTATTTTACCTCCACTAGCTCAGCTCTCTCTCTCACTGAAAAGAGACCATCATGCCTCTCTCTCTCTCTCTCTATCACCCTTATACCATTTTCGTACTATACAATACCAGCAAATAAAGCTTCCCTCAAATACTCTCTCTTGCCAACCCATCGACTTAACTTTCCGACAAACAGTTCCTTAATCCGTATAACTTTAAACTACTACGTATAGCGCCACATTGGCCCTCCTCCTCCTCATCCCCCAGGCAATCATCATCATTATCGTCACCTCAAATCCACGAAAAATTACATGCCCATCTATCCAAACAACTCACACACACACATATCTCCCTTCCTTCATCTTATCACTTCCATCACATATATACACACCCTTGACAAAACGAAGAAACCTTACCAACCCCTAGTTCCCTCCGCATATATACACTAACGCGTCATCCGTCGCGTCGAAAAAAATGATCCCGTATACCGGTACGCGAAAAGCCAGCAGTAGCAAGCAGGCACGAAGTCGAGAGAGAGAGAGAGAAAAAAAGACGGCTGGCGGCTGGCTCGGGGTGCTGGTGGCGTTGGCCTCCCTCTCTCTCTCTCTCTCCGCGCCAGCTAAGGGGCGCCCGGATGGTGTCCGTGCCTGGGCACAACCCTCCCGCGAGGCTCGCTCGCTCGCGCCGCGAATCAATAGTGCGTAGTCGCGCCGCGCGAACCCGGCGAGCGCAGCGCCTCGCTACGGCGAGAGAGTTAAACGACCGAGAGAGCCACGCGGGGAGCGGCTGATGCTTCGTGTGTATATATATATATGTATATAGGTGTGTATATGTTGCCGGTGTTGCGAGGCGTGTGGGATGTTATGTATGGTATGGAAGGAAGAAGTGTATTCTACTGGTCCTTTTTTCGTTCGAGGTGTGTTGATTTGGCGAGAAAAAAAGAGGTTAGGTGGAATAAAACTGCGGCTTGTGATGAGGGTTAAGAGGTTAAGTGTTGGTGTAGCTTCATCCTCTGGTTCTAGGTCTATACATTTTGTCTCTACATTTACACGGTAAATGTAATTTCGATAATTTGTGTCAAACGTCGTGTTATGAAATGACAAATTCATTGGGTTACAAACTAAATTTAATTTCTATCTTCAATTATAAACCCGCGTCTATTGAAAGTCGATCAATTCGTACAATTCAATATAATACACCTGCGAATCCTTATAACTCTAACTACATTATTCCTCTCTAACGTAAATATACCAATGTATCCGGAAACCTATTATGTATCTTAGAGTATGATGTACATTAATCGATAACTGCTGCTGGCACGGATTCGTTTGAAAACATATACTACGTGGTGGAAATGAATAGGCACCGTTTAGATTGGTAACGAGGATTTTGTGGTTTGACTATAAGGATTGTGTCGTGTCTGAAATAGTAAGGAGAGGAGAAATAGGGATTTTGTGAATGAAAGCGGGCACGATTATACATATATATAGCGTATAGTCTGAATGAACCACGCGGTGTGGGTTCTTCACGATTGATCGTTCGATTTGTAAGATTGATGCCGCCACCGCGGTATATGCTAATCTCGCGCTGGGGAATTTCGAAATACTTATGGTTAAGGATTTTCCAAGCTATTAGGAGTAGGTTTGTCGTTAACGTCGTAAAGGAGGAGGAGGGATAAAAAGTAGCGCACTACGCTATATACTCTCTCGCGTAAAGTCTCTTACAGTGTAAAGACTTTCCGGGGATTCGGTCTCGTTCGAAGGGAAAATTCTTCCCTGGGCTGGGCAGTAGGTCGTATAATTGAAATTCTCATTGTAAAACTAAAAGCCGCATTCGGTCGGAGGTCTCTCTCTGCTCTGTATATAGAGCTTATACTTGTTGCTACTGGGCGCACCACTGTTGCTGCTGTTGCTATATATATGTATAGACGAAAGATCGCTATGTATATAGTCGGAGGAATTAAAGCTCGCGAAAGGATAAATAAAATGTACGATTCCGCGTAGAATATATATGTAATATTAATTATGTAGGACAGGTTATTCTAAAATGATCCAAAAGCATTCTCTGTATGAAAGTCGAAAAAAGAAAAAAAAAGAGAAAATGTCCGTTGGTGGAAATGAACGTGTCGTTCGCATTGAATGTGGTACTTTTACGATGCATATACGCGCGGTTGCTATATATATATGTATGCTTATATCTATATTTACGTACGAGAGTTCGCAGAGAGAAGGAATGAAAAATTCGAACTTTAAAATTCCTCTCTTTTACTCTCACAAAGAATATGATGAAACACTCGCTGTAATAATAATTAAAAATCCCATTTTTCCCCTCGCGGCTCTTTGACTGCTCGATGACCAATTACAAAATTACTACTCTCCCTTGCGCAATTACAAAGGCAATTTTTTTTTATTCCTGCTACGCGTCCGCACCGCAAAAATTATAAACGGATACGGTTTTTACTATACACCGGTACTACATGCGCTCTTGACATGGTATAAAACCGTAAAGAGAGAGAGAGGGAGAGCGAGGGAGGAAAAGAGAGAGAGAGAGAGAGAGAGAGAGTGCATTAAGCACCGAGCAACGCAACTGCCAATCCCATTCGCCAAATTTCACATAGGCCGTATTTTTCCGCGAGATCAACGACACGAGGACGACCGACGGCGGTGGCGGCGGCAGTGTGGCGACGGGGCTTTTATTTTGAAATTCCGAACTTTGATGTTTTTTTCGAGATTATATTCGCACCCCCGCGTCGAAAGGTTACGTGATGTTCTCTATCTATCTCTCTCTCTCTCTTTCACAACCCACTCGTTCTCTCTTTCTCTTTCCCCATAGGGTCATACGAGAGAGAGAGAAAGCACCACCATCCTCTTTGCATAGGATTATCGGATTACGCGTGTTTTACACACGGAATTTTGCGCCCCGACGAAATCCGTAAACACATTTTAACGGTATTATTTCGCACGCGCACACACACACACACACATATACATACATGCTCGTATCAATATCGAATATTTATTGCGCGCAGAGAGTAAAAATTTTTACGAAAATAAAAAAATGGAGGGCGCACGCCGCTCGCTCGCTCGCTCGTTCATCGATATTCAACCTGGCTCTGTGCTTCTGCAGCTGCAGCTGCTGCTGTGTGTAACAAAATTTTCGTCGATTAAAAAATTTCAATCGCCTCTGGCAAGGGGAAATTATCTAGTCGTTTGGGAGGGAGTGAAAAAAAGAGAGAGGAATGGTAATGGAATATTGTTTAAATATTTTATCGGTGATTCGAGGGTGTGGAGTCAGCGATGTGCGAAAATTTTCGTTGAGTAACCTGTTCAGTGATTTTAGCGCTGATGGTATAGAGTGTGTGTATATATATATAGTTGGCGATTTTTGTTGCATAAAACAATTAAGCATGCTGAAAGGTAGATTTGTTCGTTTTTTTATTATATTTTGGATATTTAATCGTTAATATTTCATGACTGCGCTCTTTGATTATCGATATATTTTATTTATTGCTTTAGTCATCCGGAGTTTCTCAATTTATGGAATATAAAAAAAAAACTTTAATCGTTAATGGAAACATTAAATTAGATTAGAACAGGGAAGAATTGAATGGCGAAATCTGTAATTAGGTTCGCAATTACCGTTAAAGATAACGTTGAAATTATCCATATTTACATTGCACAAAATTTTACGTAAATTATAATCGAAGTTATAATCGCATTGCGACTGAAAAATGTTTATTGTTATTATTATTATTATAAGCTAATAAATACAATTTAATTGAATATATAAATGATTATATGTTTATTAATTAGTAAACCGCAGTAAACTGAAAATAAATTGCTCATTGGTTTTACATAAATATTTTCCAAACGACACAATACGATTAAATCTTCATTTGAATAATACACGAAATTATTTACCATAATGACGGTAATATTAAAATCAACATTAACATTGTAATTATTTTCGCAACATATTCCCACCAAAAATAAATAATATCCATACTCTTATGGTAATCGTCAAAAATCAATGAACAATGTGACACGCACCAACGATACCGTGAACATCACGCCTATATGTATCCCGGCACAGCCTAGTGCCACACTCTACTCTCAAACTAAATTTTCTATCGCGATATATACTTCCTATATACGTCGCTTGCCAACATCCCCTCCCCGCTTCGCACACTTTCTCTCCCCTTTTTCTTCTTCTACTTCTCTCCGCACTGTGCCGGGAAGCATATACAACAACCACCAACGTTACCCCAAGGGGGAGGTCGGTGAAAAGAATAGGCTGGACGCCCGAGGGTCTCTCTCTGTGCGCTCAGTCGAGGAGGAGGTGGATTTTTCAGGTTTCGTGTTGCGAAAGGGGTGTCGACGTGGCAGAAAAGAGATTAGGAAATTAGAGTTCGAGGGCTTCGGATTTTTTTTTGTGTTACTGCTGGTGCTCGCGAGATATCGGTTACATCCGCTGGTAGATGAAGTATCGTTATATCGCAAGGAAAAGAAAAAGAAAAAGTTTGAATGTGTATTACAGTAAGGTGTGGGTGTGAGAAGAGTGGGGTTTAACTTGATAGATTGGGTTGTTGCGCAGGAAATTAGGAATCTTTGTTTGAAGAAAAAAAATAGAAAAAAAACGAATAATATCGAAAATTTTGATCTACTCTCTGAATTCCCTTCATATTCCAATAATGGTATAATGCAATGCCACGAATACGTAAAATGCGATTTGCATATAAGCATTGTTTAGGTGCTACGCGGCGAAAATTTTGGTATAAATGACCGTGGGAGCAGTTCATATTTTTATGAAAATGACTACACTTTCTAATGAAAATGGGTAAAAATCGAATAGTGCGCATTTTATATGTCAAAAATTGACTTTTCAATTCACATCTCAATATACGCTTCCGATAATGGTTTAAATTTTCCACATATTCAATCACAATTACATTCAGTCTGAAAAAGTTCATGACTATTCAACAACCTCCCTTCTTATCACACGCCAAACCGTATCAACGCTTCAAAATAAAAAATTATACCAATAAACAATTCCAATCTCTTACGATCCAATAAAATTCGCATCGTAAAATCTATCCTAACGAATTGCCGCAACTCACTCTCAACAACTGCCGCGTGTACTTCTTAATCCTTCAACCACCTTTCGCCACCTCTCTCCCTCTCTCTATTTTCATAACCTCCAATCGCAATCGAGCACCTTCATCATCACCCGTAGCTCCTAATTACCCATAAACCTTCCGTAAACCTCTTGCGACCTTGCCTCCTCGCACCTTTCATATTTAGCAATAAAAGAAACCCGTCCCACCCGCGCGCATAACAATATTAAAGACATACACACATACCCCCCTCCCCCTTTCTCACCTCTATACAACCAGAACGACGCGGCGGCATTTTCCGGAATGACGCCTGTAAATCTCCTCTGATCTTTACGAGTGCCACGTGATGCCGTGTATAGTATATAGCAGCCCGTCGTGGTGCGCGGTGGCGGCGGCGCGTGCGCGTTTTTCACTTTTACGATATCAAAATTTATGCCTGCGCCACCTCAGCGCTGACATTTATCGGGGGTGGGCAGCAGCAGCAGCAGCAGGCTACCACCACCCCCCGAAATGCCCAAAGTAGCCGTAAACGCTTTTATATATTTATTTAATACACTTGAGTTCTGCCTCGCTGAGTTATTGCGCGTGTGCGGAAATTTTTTGGTATCTGCGTGTGTGCATTGTGGTAGTATAGTAGCCACTGTGTGTGTATCACCGAAAAACGATAAGCTCACGTTTAGGTCGTTTGTCTCTCGCGCTCGTTCATGGACAGATGCTGTGGTATATAGATATATATGTATATAATACGTATATATACGAGCTTGAGATTCTTCTCTTAATGTTTTGCCGGAGAGTTTGATATGTGTGTGTGTAAGTTTCTTTTTTCTTGAAGAGGGCGAAGAAGAGAGCGTGTGGTTTAATGTTATTGTTATGTGCGTTTATCGCCATGAATATAAATCGATTCGCGGCTGATGTTACTGCTGGGTATGTGTATGACTTTTTTTTTTGCTTTTATGGGAGAAGAGAGAGAGAGGAAGGATGTGGGAGAGACACCGGCATGTTTGGGACGTCGATCGGTGGTTTATTTTCGGGCTGATCGATATATGAAGAGTGGAAGAGGAGAATTGAAAGTCTAAATTATAATGCGATGTGAATTAAAGTTGTATGAGTGACTTCCATACGTTACTGGTAATTGCTATTTATTCAAGATTGAATATCAGCAATAATAATTATAGATATTTTCTCGAAATTCACGGCTAAATCAAAAAACGAGAGGCACACGTGTAATTTACGATAATTGCAAGACACGACTACGAGAAGCGTCATTTTAATAATTTGAGTAAGTGCAGCTGCAAGATAAGCCCGTGTATAAATAAAAGCAGCACCGATAACTGCATTATTATCGGAGATTCGTCACTTACTAATGTTCGCAGATTCTTCATTTACATAAAGTATATTACGTATAACACCAGCATTTACATTCGTAAAATAAACCAAAGAGCGCTCACACACACATCATCCTACAAATGTACACACACTCAAAACAAAAACAAACTCCACAACAGCAACCACTCGTTCTCCCTCCCTCTCTCTACAGCGTGAAAATTCGCGAACAAGGCTTCCTCTCTTCGCTTCCCCACTTTAAATTTCAAGGTTACTTCTCTCTCCACCTCCTTCGCTTCCTCACCAAGAGAGAGAGAGATCGGAATCGCGAGTGACAAAGGAGGTAAATAATTACTTCCTACCGCGCGCGCGCCCCTGTACTGCTGTGGCGCGTGCGCTGCTGCTGCTTCTGCTACTACTCTCCATATATATATATATATTCTCTCGTGGACGCCCCACGGAGTACCGAGCGATCGACGACGCTGCGGGCGGGCGAGAGGAGTACTGGCAACGATTTTTCGGGGGGAGGCACACACGCGCGCGTCTGCACGAAAGTGGTAACGCGTCGAGGTTGCGTATACGTATATATATTTTATATATATGACGTGTTAAATGCCATCGCGGGGTGTATATACGTGGTCCACGGATTTGTATGTAGTTGTTACATAGTAGGGGGTCCGCAAGGGTCTTTTCTTTTTCTTTTGCACAATGACACGATGATGATGTTTTGGCAGTGCAAATATTATATGCGTGGTTGGAGCAACAACAACAGCACACTTGAAAGTATTGACTTATTGCTTTGTTTATTTAATGACCCTTATATGAAAGCTCGTCAACTATATATATATAGTATAGCCATTAAAAAAAAAAGACACGAAATCAATCAAACGGCGCAAGCTCAGCTCTCTCTCTCTGGGAATATATATCAACCCGACGAGTCTCTCTCTACCTCCACGCCATTAGACTTCAAAAGCCACGAGGCTTATTCCTCCTTAACAATCCCAGCAAGCTAGCAGTAGTAGCAGTAGGAGGAGGAGGAGTACGCGATCCTGGAAAACGAATTCCTCCTGCCACCGCGACATCGACTCGCGCGCTCACAAAGCATCTCTCTCTCTCTCTACCCCATCCGCCTCTCTTCTACTACATATATATATACGCCGTCACTATATGCGCGATCGCTAATCTCTTCCTCCCCGTTCCACGCGCGCGCTCTCGCGCATGCAAAACCGCCTCTTATCGACCTTCCGCCGTCGCTCGTTTCTTCCTCCTCCTCCACGCGACTTCCGCTATATCGGTCCGTGTCGTCCTCTCTACGTATGTATGTATATGTACGCACTGCGTTGTGTATATATAGTATTTCGCATCCGTCGCGTTCGTTCCTTCGTTCGTCCCCTCTCTTCTTCTTCTTCTTCTACTGTGCGCTTAATCGATCGGCCGTTTATATACGTTCCCTCTCGCGACTTTTGACGTGTCGAAGCGAGAGGTAAACTTTCTCTCCCCCTCTAAAGCGTATAAGACTCCATTTGATCTTCAACTGGAAGAGGAAGAGAACGTATGTATGTATATATATATATAGGAGCTTTGATGTCGCGTTCGTTCGTTATCTCTGTACGAGATGCGTATCTGTGTATAGGGACGGTTTCGATATATATAAAGTCGACGATGTGTTTGGCATGCAATAATTGTCGTTGTGTGACGAGGACGAAGAAGATTTGTTTGTTTAGAACGATAAATATATATATAGTGGAGAAAAAAAGGAAAGAAGGAGCTTGACGGAGAGAGGAACTTTATTGCTGACGAAGCGCGCGTTAACTCGATTTTCTAAGCGAGCGCGCGAGCGAGAGTGAAATAATTAAGCGGTCCTCGCGCGCGCGCCCGCGGTATATACTCGGCTATCTATTTATACGCTGGTCTTATTCATATTCATAAGTTCCTGGCAGTTCTCGCTCTCCTCTCCCTCTCTCGCTCATTCCCTCCGTCGAATATAATAATAATAAAGCAGTGCGCACCGGGCGCGGTGTACTCTGAAAATTTGATGGCTGCCCCGGCTAACGAGATCAAAAGTTTTTACGAATATCCCAACTCGCTCGTATAGAGAGAGAGAGAGAGAAGAGACGAGGCGCTGTAGCTGTTGTGATGTGTTATTATAGGATTTTAAGAGAATTATCGAGAGAACCGAGTGTGTATTGTTGACGATTGTCAGTGATTTTTAACCTATCAATCTAATGTTTATTTTTTTTATTCTCTGTTGCAGGTGAGTTACGAGAAGCTGTCATTGGAATTGTTGTGATTCTCATAATAAAAAAAATAATCTACGATTTTATACGTGAGTTGTTGCAATATATCTATTATATCGTCCATCTTATGAGCCGAACAGGGAACGAGATGAAATTTTATTCAATCTTCAACGTATTTCTACACAATTATGCTCAACTTTAGCTAAAAGTATATAAACTCTTATCATTACCATCACCAAAAGGTAGTAACAGGAGTTTCAACCGTCGTCAATCCACCTCAACAATACACAACCCTACATACACGTATATAACCCTTTCTCTTCTCACCTACCCACCCACCTACACACGTACACGTGATATTTCGCGCAATTTACGCAACCACCGGTAGTAGTAGCAACAGCTAGGGCACGCGCTAACCTAACCTCACTCGAGTATGCCGAGAACGCGGGCAGCAGCAGCAGCAGCCCTTTGCACCCGCGCGTCTAACCTCGTGCTGCTAAATACTTCGGTCCCTGTGTGCAGCCTCTAGCGTTGCTTGTGCTGCTCGTTTGATGAGAGAGCGAGAGAGAGCGGGGAAATTCTTTCGTAGAGTAATTTACGAGGCAAAAGGGTGATGGTAGTGGTAGTGGTGGTGGTGCTGTCCCGGATATATATATGGCTTTTTACGGTCTGTTTGTCGTAACGTGATTTTCGGGGTTTAATTGAATGCAACGACGAGGGGTTGGTTGTAGTAGTAGTAGTACTGGATGCAGCCCTTTTTTTTTACATTGAAGTGGGGTGTATTGCGGCAGGGGTAACTTTGTGAGTGTGTAGTTCGATGAAAAGGAATTTTTTAGTAGGATAGGAGGTTGGTTGTAGTATATATATAGGAGGGGTGAAGTGAAATAAGTGAAAAATTTTTTTGAAATAGGGGAGTAAACGTATTGTTGCTGGATTGAGTTCGGGCGAGGTTAATTTTTTTCATTTGGTATAGGAGAGAAGTAGTTCGAATTTATTGAAAATAATTTATCTTTCTTAGATTCAATTGTGTGTGCATAAAAAAGGACAATGCCAAATATTAATTTTGACTCTTTTTAAATACCTCGCGTCGATATTGGAGCGTCGTGTGGGCGAGGTATATAGCGCCACGATGCGAAATGTTAATTACATCGAGGTTTCGTGCTTTCCCTTTGCCCGCGCCACAATATAAATTAAATTACGAGTACATTGATTATTTTACATTTTGCTTTTTAATTAGCATTCGATGGTTGGCAACTGGCTCGATATCGTTACAAACAGCAACGAAAAATAATAATAACGATAATTTAATCCGCGTAAGCGCAAGGGAGATAACATAAAGTTTTACAAAAGTTTTTGCGCACTTATCTCTCGAGAACACAAAGAACGACGTATATATATATACACGAAATCTCCGCGCACATGCGCGCATATAATTCCTTCTCTTCATCGTGTCCCCCTTTTTATTAAAAACAACATCTAAAATAAGCCCGATATAATGACGCCGGGTAAAAGGTACCAAGAGAAAGAGGATCAGGCAGCAGTTTTTCATAATCCATCACGTGGTGCGGGTGGAGGAGAGTATAACGAAATATTTCCTGATATAATTGATCGATGCGAAGTATATATCAGTCGTCGAACGATGCTTTCTTTTCTCTTTCTCCCTCGCTCTCTCGTCTCGCACTCTGTGCTTCGTTAATTAAATGTAATCAAGTGCCGTACGCCTCGTTGGTGTATATATGTATGTGTATACACGTCTTATCCATCACGCAAATTTAATTAAACGCATGTATAACCCGAAGACGGGCATTTCGGCTGCGCCGTGAATTTATATGCGCACGTTCTGTGTATGTATAGCAGCCCATTGTTTATTTAACGTACGTACTCTCATTGGTTTCTTGCAACTTTCAGTTTTACGAAAAATTTGAATATTTAATATGCAGAGATAAATATACGTGTCATCAAGACGGAACGTGTCTCGGTGGTTATAATTGACTATTAATAGGGAGAAATGATAAGATACCGGATGGAACTCTGATATATATTTTACATTAATTATATCTTAAAACTCATCAGAATCGTCGACGCGACGGTTCTTTGTCACTGAATATTTCAATGAGCGCTGCGATTGAGTACGAAGATTCTATATAATTTTGATCGATAACCCGATATTCATTTGCGTTTCAGATTGGATTTTTTATTATATAAATATAATGTATTACATATTAAAGAACCATCTTGATTCCTGTCTCTCTCAAACATAAAATTATGCAGGTCACAGATATTACAGTCTCTAATTTCCTACCATTCTCAAGATCCACCCGTCGTCTAACTTCGCGCCGCGTTATGGTACTATAAATTTCGTCAAAATTTAGAATATTAATTCAACCACAATACTACCCTCCCGATATATCTACGTACCACGCGATTACCGTTTTTTCTTTTTCAATCTCTGCAAGAACCGCGCAGAAAGTTTTACACTCGAAGCAGGAAACCCACGAGATCATCCCATTACTTTTATTAGACGCGACGCCGAGCGCGCGCAGATGTCAACGGTCGTTAAAGGGGGCTGAAGAAGGAAGCCAATCGGCTCTCTTCTCTCTCTCTCTCTCTCTCTCTCTCTGTGTCTCCCCTTTTTGTAGCGAAGAAAGAGAGAGAGAGAGAGAGAAAGTACAAAAGTACAGCGGCATGTAAATCAAATCCCGAGATTACGCTCGCAAAGCTCTCGGCGCCGCGGCGAGAAGCTCGATAGCATCGCGAACGGACTTCCCTCGGTGTGCTTGTATACACAAGAAAAGAAGGAAAGGAGTACGCAAGCAAGCAGAGAGAGAGAGAGAGAGAGAGAGTGAGAGAGACTTTAATGAAAAGCGTTCTATTATTAGAAAAGTGTGTAGTGGCCGCTTTGTAGAGGCACACTGCTACTGTTGCTACTACTACTTCTGTTTCCGGAAATCGCGCAACAGTTTCGATTGGCATCCCGCGTGCGCCTCCTCTTCTTCTCCTCTTGAGACTTCTTCTTTTTTCTCCCTCTCTCTCTCTCTCTCTCTCTCTTTTTCCCTCGTGTTTTCTCGCACTCTTCTCTTTTTCTCTACCTCTTGCTACTCCCTCTCTCTTTCTCTCTTCGCTCGTACAATCTCGTTATATTCTTACTCGCGTTACTTCTCCGCGCACCCCTCCTCTCTATTTTGCGCGCCCGCACGCCCGTTAATCTATCCGACTTTCTTATAATCTCTTTTTCGCGTTATTACTTTCGCCTTTTTCCTTCTACTCCTCCTCCTCCTCGCTGCTGCTGCTACCACCATCGCCCGTATACTTCTGTTTTCCTTCCACGAGTACTGCTTGCTGTTGCTACTGCTTTTTTTTCTCTTACTACCGCATAGAGTTTTTCCCCTTATTATCTTTGGTTCGCGTTATGAGCTGTCAAAGGACACGCACGCACGCACGCATTCGCGTCTCCTATATATATATAGTTCGGTTCGCTTGATTAACGCAAGGATTATCCAATTAGGGGTGAACAGAGGAGAGAGTGCGCGGTGATTGAGGTAGGCCGCGTTAGAAATATATATAGGTGCCATATGTGGGTGTATGTATGTGTATAGCGAAGGTTAATGAGATGCCAGCATGTATGTGATTTAACGCTGTTCGGGTGAATAATTATATTTTCCGAAAAGTGTAAAGTTCGAGCGGAATTGAATTTAGCGAAACGCATGCTACATAGAACATATAATGTACACATATTATTAAAATGCACGTGTGCAGCGTATGTATGGCGCTGTTTTCATTCAGGGAATATTAAAACCTGATATTACGCGAAATAACATTCGCGAAATTATTTTTTCCTTGCGTTTACCCTATGTTTTCATCAGTTGTGCATACATACCCCCGTCGTGTTATTCGTTCGCGGGCGAAAACAAGTTTTTATCCCTCGGTAATATGGGTAGATACCCGTGCAAAAAGGCTTATACAATGTTTAAAATCCGAATATCCCCCTTGAAAATACGAACTGGATAGATCCTCTTTTTTTCTCCTATATATATATATTCTTCCTTTTCTTGTTACACTCGTTTCACGTGTGGACTTTTTCTGTCATCACTGGACCGATGAATTCTCCAATACTATAATAATAAAGCCTGAACTTTGTAACTAAAAAATTTCAATCTATATAGAGAAAAAAAAGTACTAAAAAACCTTATCTAAATACAAAGCAAACACACCGTAATATATTCAAATTCTCGCGTACGTCAACAATCTCTTTGTATCCCGAAGAATTCTTCTATATAAAACGCGTTCACACGTCGTATGTATATATATATACAACAACAGCATCGACACATACCCTCACGGTCGGCACGCGCCGACATTCGCCTTCTGCTATGCCACGTTCTCACACATACATGCATATATATCTCCCCACACATACACAAAGAGAGAGCAAGATAGCATCGCACGAATCGGGACAGAGACAAAGGGGTGTGAGGCACATATATATATATATATACATACTGACTTGCTCACTGGCCCCCATTGATAAGCCAAAGCACTCGCTCGCAAGAGAGAGAGAGAGAGAGAGAGAGAGAGATGATCCTTCTGTTTTAATAACGCGTCTGGCACACTACCCCGCTAATGTCTCTTCCGCCCCTTCCTCTCTCCCTCTCCTTCCCCCTTCGCCCCTTATCACGTTCCGCGTGTTTGTCTTTGTCTCGCCAACCTCCTCGTCGTCTTATTCTCGCCGAGGTTTAACAATTAACTCGTCGTCGTCGTCGTCGTCGCGTGTGCACTGTGCTCGTGCTGATTTGTTTGTTTTTAGGGGGACCTACTGTATAGCGAAGAGAGAGAGAGAGAGAGAGAAGGATTACAGGGTATATTGATATATCTCGGACTTCTGATATATGCATGCTAGATAAGATTAATATATATATATATGCATATATGTATGTGTGTGTGTATTTTGCGAGATACTACAAAGATAGAAGAGAATCGCTACGGTGAATTTGAATTTGTAATTATAGAGATCGTCTGAATCTTTTTTTTTCGTTCACTTAAATGGAAATAAAAAATTTGCACATTATATAACGCATATCCAACAATGTATAGCATATACAGTAGTAATGATGACATCCCTTTGCGAACTTTCTATACCTATATATTTACGGTTAATTGAATATTTCCGACGTTCTATTTTGGAATCGAAAAAACACGAATACTGGTATCATACAGTGGCAGTAACGGGCAATCGTTATATATATATATAACATTCTATGTATGTACGAGAACGAGAAAAAGTAAAAACAAAAAAAAATCAGTCGCTCTAATTATTCATCGAAACGGAATAATATTTCGCCTGCACGTGCGCGCGCATACTCTACTTTTTAATTAAAGTTCCATTCGTTTGTTTATAAATTTTTTTTTCTATCCCTTCGATTCACTCTTCATATATATAGCTCGTCCGCAAAAATCATAATACATTTTTATATCTGTAGGCCTGTGTATACACGTATAATATACATGAAATAAACCAAAACAGCAGTGACATCGATCGATAATAATTCTTTATACTTATACACAACTCCGACGCATGCGTACACGCGCGAAAATAAATCCGTAAAGCTTTATCATAGGGACCGTACAAGACAAAAAAAAAAAGCTTAAGGGATGAACGAAAATCATCTCTTTCTTTCCTCCCTCCCCCTTATATATATATGTTCATGCATCTATATATATACACACACACACTCAACGCGCGTGTAATGAAATCACGATTGCACAATGAGTTCAGCGTGCGGATAGTGTATATACTATACGCCAAGGGCGCGAGAGAAAGAACCGTGCGCGTGTGCGATCATTATAGAAAGAGGGACCATCCCTTCGCGCTACACATGAATTAATCCAGTTTGAAAAATCCAAACCGTATATAACCAGCTGTCGATCACACGTCGAATCGGCTATGTATATATATACTATCGTATAGGTTAAAGATTATACCAAGTGTAGAATATTTATATACAAAAATATACGCGCGGAACTTGGCGCGACTCGTTATACATTAATATATAAGGAACAAAGAATCCAGCGTTCACCATATATTACACGCACACACGCGCATCTATTCCACCCCATCTCTCATCCTATACAGCATACTTTCGAATTCCCCAGCCTCCGGCCGCTAATTTCCCGGGGAAAAGCCCCAATAACCCGGTAAGATTCTTAGAGACCCCCATAACACTCAGCTCTTCCTACTCTTCCCCTTCCTTCATTATACTCCTTTCTCTCTCTCTCTCTCTCTCTCTCCCACCCCCTATATATAAGTACATCCTTACCCCCCCTTGGGCTTTTCCATCGAGGATATCGTCGTGGGATTGGCTTTCTCTCTCTCTCTCTCGGAAACCTTTCTCTCTCACCGCGCGTCGTTCGCTTTTCATCGATAAGCCGTCGTCGGTCGGGCGGGGGAGAGGCTGCGGCAGCGGTGGTAGCTGCTGAAACCTCGCTGACCTCTCTATACCACACTGCTGCTCCACATCGCTGCCTCTCTCTCTCTCTCTCTCACCTCGTCGTCGTTATATTCTAATAACGTCTGGCAGCCTGCCACGGGCCGCTGCCTTCGTGCATTTCTTAGAGCGGCTGCTGCGCTTCTATGTATATATGTGTAGGTGGTATATATACATATATATATAGGTACGAGAGGGTTCTTTTCACTTTCGCGCGTGGCTGGGTTTTAGCGGTTGATCAGCGATTTTTTTTTCTTATAGTACAGCAGTGTAGCTTGTCGACTGGTTTTTTTTTTTGAGAGATTGAAGAGAGGGTGGGAGAGGTGGTGAAAAAGCGATAGTTTGGAAAAAAAAATTTTTTACGTAAGGTGAGAGAAGAAGAAGAGAACGTGTGTAGTGGTGCTTGAGCATACTGGGGTGTAATATTGATTGGTCGCGTGGTGTCTGCGCGCGAGAATATTTTAGTATTAGTGTTAAGTAGAACAGCTCGTGTATATTAATTATATCTGTGCTTCTTTACATTGTCATTATTTAATAGTACCAATAATTACGAAGAAACAAGAATAAAAACACGTTAACCTCTCAACGATACACACTTGAACGCCCCTCTTCTCTCTCCACCTAAATCTCGTTATACTTATATATATATACGGAACCGCGAACTGTAACACTACGAATTAATCCAACGTTAAACAGCGTAGCAACGCACTCACGTCTCGTCTCCGTCATATTCTCCATACACGCAACGCCTCATGTATACGCAGCAAACTCCAGTCGAAATCTCACCTCGTACACACACACTTACATACATCCACCTATACCACCGCGCATCATCATCCCAGGCACCATTTCTCCAAGTGCTTACGTGTATCGAGCGACCGCGTACGCTTTCACCCGGTAATCCTCTCTCCTCTCCTTAATCCTTCTCTCTCTCTCTCTCTCTCTCGTTCTCGTTTGCCCTTAATCTACGTTTCTTGCGCATGAAGATTTAAATATAATATCCGCTATACCGTGAGACGACGACATTAACACGCGCGGCGCGGTGGCTACCACGTCGTCGTCGTCGCGTTCTTAATTGTTACACCTGTTCCCACCTTCCTCGAGTATAGTAGTGAGAGAAAGAACCGAGCATTATAACAGGTTTCTTTTTTTTTTCGTAAACCAACGCGTCGCGGGTATAGTGTATATGTATGTATACGAGCGAGAGAGAGATTTCGGAGAATTTAGCGAACCACTGAGGTCCGTGGGAAAGTCGCCGTGAAAATTACCGAGTGCTGTTGCCGCGGCGTGTCTTAATTGTCGGGCGCGTGAGTTTTTGGCGAAACCCAGGATGTATGTGTGTATGTATATATACACGCTTTTTTGGTATACGTTTAGTATCTCGTTTGCCACTGCAGTTGCTGCTACGATGCATCGCACGTGTATATATATATGTACGTGTGTGTTACCACGTGAAATTTTTGTGAAATATTTTTTTATATATATACAAGTACGACACACGACTGTTTGCGAAAATTATTCTCACACAGAAGTGCAGCGTTCTCTTTTGCTCTTTCTCTCACTCTCTGTCTCTTGCACTCATATATACATATACAGATCCTCTATATACCAGCAGTTATTTTTTCCTACGCTGTTCCGGGGAAAAATGCGTTCCCTTCTTCTTCTTCTACTTCTCCTCGATACGAACGAGAGAAAAAGAGATTCCTTTCCACGCGCGCGTATATTTCGCTTCTATACTTCCTCCTCGCGTGTTCGCTCACAATACCTTATATATACGCATATCGAACGCACTCCATTCCGCATCGACGGCGGCGGTAGCGCTTATACCACCGCGAGAGAGAAAGATATTAAAACTCGGCCCCCGAAATAATCTTTCATGGTATGATGGTATATATAGCGGCAGTGGCAGTGCGAGAGATGAGAGAGGAAAGAGGAGGAAAAATCACTACTACGGTCGAAGTATTCCAATATACATCCTCTCTATACCTCGCTCACCCTCTTGCCGAAAAAATTCATATAACCACCGCGCGCCATAGCCGTAATAGGAGAGAGTGAGAGAGAGAAAAGAAGAAACTTACGCCTGGGAACTTTGCGCGTTACACGTGTGCCACGTTCCCTTCTTCTTCTCGCCCCCCCTTTTGTATATATATATATATATATATATACATGCGTAAAGGTACGGAAACAAAAACGCAGCCTATACACACGTACACACGTATATATACACACGCACGCGTGTGCCAGTCACGCCGGAATTGAAAATTCAAATTTCACCAGCGTGAAAGACTGACGTCTCGCAAATTAGGTTTTTCTCCTACATCTCTCTATATGTATGTTTACGCGTGTATGTGATACCGTTGACGTATACGTGTATGTGTGAACCCGTGTCGTTCCTTTTTTTTTATGATCGCAAGAGCCAGGAGGGACAGGCGCAGAATGCGAACGTATAGTATAACCATGCGCGGTTGTCCGCTCGCCAACTCGCCGTTCCGCGCGTCGATTTTGCCCCGAGGGTTAGGTATGTATCGATGCTGGGTTAAACCTCTATATGGTATGGTATAGTTGTATTTTTACTGTGTATAAGGTGGGTTATTGTAATGAAGCGGTTGCTGGTGGTTGTGTTATTGTTGATGATTGAAATTTCCGGTTTGGATTTTTTGAGTCGTTGTGGAGAATTTCTGTTGACCAAGTGTGCGACTTGTTCACTTTAGATATTCACCGCCGAGGTTGCATACATTTTGCACGGAAATATATACCTTAGTTTAGTGCTCATCATGCCTGTCAGACGGAAATAAGCATTAGATATCTATCCTGACACGTTTATTGCGAATAATTTATGTATGAGCTGAGCGGTTATACGAATTCACACTATAGATTATGCTGAATTAGAGTACTATAATGATAAATTATAAACGCATATTTCTCAGTAAAATATAATAATACCTGATTGAATTTCATAGTTATTGCATGATTTATTTTATATTTAAAGCATAAATTTATCGAATGATAACATCGTTATTCACTTAAATGTTAAACTGAACTATTGACCCGATTGACCCCAAAACACTGAAAATATTTTTCAATCTCGTACCTTACTAACGAGCCACTCAACGTTCTTATAGCAAAAAACTTACTCTCTGTAAGCATTTTCTACAAAATCAATTTTCGAAAAGAGAAAGAGAAGAAGAAGAAGACGAGGCTAGCGACGAGGGCATCCCCTATTGAAGTAATTTTCTATTTCGCAAAAGGAATCGAGTATATAGGGTAGGGGAGGATGCAGCTACTTCTGTCTCACTGGAGCGAAAAATGACTTCGAAAAGGCGAAATTTCATTTTTATTTCCGTGAAACTTCGAACAGGGGTGGGGTGGAAAAACTTGAAATTACGCTTAACTAACTTATCCGAGCGGTGAAAGAGCGACTAGCGAACGTTCTTCGTCGAGCTATCTGTAAAAGGGGGGGAAAATTAACTCTTTTAGAGAGAGTTTCCATTTGAGTTTGGCCTTGATAATTTTAATTCAATTATTCGCGTTTACGGGGGAGGAAAAGAGCCGGCGACTGGTATAAGGGAGAGGCGGTAGCAGCAGCAATCTATAGTGCGTTGAAATGAATGTATGTTCGAACCTCGCGCAATCTCCGCTATTAAATTTTATATTGTATAAAGGTTCGTCGTACTACCAGAGATTTTCAATATTGATCTTTTAATCTTTACCTCGACTTACGTCCACAAGAAACATTTAATTTTAACCGTATACGGTAATCTTCAATTTGAGAATATACATGATGTAACGGTGCGGCTATACACTTTCGTTTTTACGAGGGTTGGGTTTTGGTTAGATTGAATTTTTTTCTGAAATTTATGTAACACCATTTTATAACATTTTAAAATTTAAAAAGAATGTATAGACACATTATTAGTAAGCTTCATCGTTTTTAGTCGTGAAATAAAAAGCTTATTTACTAATTTTTCCAAAAATCGTAAAAGGCAAATTCAAAGTTTCTCATACTACTATGTGCTTTCAGAACAGCAGCAAAAAATCTTTCTGTTACCTGACATAAAAAAAAAGAAACTTTTTCAATAGACTGCGTAGCAGCACGACGACAAACTCCCCTGAATATATCCCTCTGATGCCATATACCCGCAATATATATCCTATAGCTTCGTTGAACCACCGTCGCTCCATAGCTAACGCGCCAAATTATCATCGTCAAGTGCACAAAGAGGGCTGCTGTTACTGTACGCATTAAAAATAGAAACTCACCCCCCCAATACCGAATTCGCTGATCCACTTTTCACAACTTGCTCTCTCCCAACAGCAGCCACACACATTCACGCACGCACGCACGCACGCACCTGCTCGTGTCCGACGACCTCTGTGGAAAAATAATTTTCCCTTTTTTCCTCTCCCTCTCCGATACGCACACACACACACCCCATTGCGTGCGTTATATATATATACGTTGGACGAGAGAGTATCCCAAGGGACCCGTGTGTGTGCGAGTTTAGTGAATGATTCAGCGCGCGCGTGGTTCGTTCTCTCTCCCTCGTATACATATATATAGAGGGAGAGAACCATACACATATACACGCAGAAAGAGGCGCGTGCGAGCTCAGTGGGGGAGAAAGTCTGCGAAAATTACTTCTGTCGACATATGTTTACGGGCACGTGCGAGCGTCTGCCGCTGACGTGCCTGCGCGAGCGCGTTGGCGTGGTTTTTCTTTTGACGATCCGTCCGTTATACTTGTATGTATATACATATATATATATTTTTTTTTTCTTCGTTACATATACAGGTTCGCCCTTTTTTTTGTTTGTCCAACGCGCAAAAGAGGTTCCTATGTACCGATCGCGCGTATATATAGAAGGTAATTTCGCTATATAAGGATGAACGCTACGCTTAATTCAATAATGTGTCCCGTGTCGTCTGCGGGAAATTCGCGAACGTTACGTATATATATATATATATATATGTAATGATCGAGTTGGATTTTAAATTGGAAGAAGAGAAGTAGCGAGAGAGTGCGGAAAAAGGAGTGTGTGAATTAATGAGGTACATCGAATGGAATTTAATGGGCGCGGTAGAGAAGAAAGAGCTTCTTTTTTTTTTGCAAATCCATCGAGTGGCGGTACGGAGGGAGGAGAGAGCCTGGAGATTCACGATAACGATGTATTATTGAAAATCGATGGCCAGCTTTTCTCTCTCTCTCTCTCTCCTTTTTTAGGGTAGCTGCTGGCGCGATATCGCCAGAAGTGAATATCTTCGAGGGGATAAATTGATAATTAAGTGCGGAAAGAGGAAAAGAGAGATGGAGAGAGAGAGAGTGAAATGTTTAATGCGCAAGAGGAAGGGGGGAGGGGGCGGTAAGTGCGCGGGATATCGAGGAGAGGACTTTTATTCGACGCGAGGTTGAGGAAGTGCGTGCAATATAGGTATATTATATGCATAATGTAATATGTTGCGCCGCGCGGTATGCGGGTTTGATTATTGCGGAGTATCTCTTTCGGTTCTTCTTCTTTTTTTTTTTCATCGGGGGATTGGCGCGGTGATGTGGTTCGAGGGGATATATACCCACGCGGTTATAATGTGATTGGTGCGCGGGAAGACGGAAAAGTGGATGAATTAATAATACGTTTAATAGCGTGCTTTCGGTGCTGCGTTAAGTACAGGAGGGAAAAAGGTTGTTTTGTTTTGTTTTTTTGTGACGAAATGACGAAAATTTATCGTTACTAATATTAATATAAAAATCTATAATTTCTTTTTCCTTTTGCGAATCACACATGAAGTAATCCACTTATATACGACGGAGAGAAAAAAAATTCGACGTCGACGGTCGACAAAAAGCATCAGATTATCAAAATACGCCAACTCCCTCGTCATCCCCTATATATACCTTTTACCAAAAGGCTTTTCATTCACCTCGGCTATACGTAGCCCCCTCGCGAAAAAAAAATCCAGACACACGGGGTAGAAAGAAGAAACGCGAACCCACGTCAATGAAATTCATTGACGGGCAAATCGAAAAAGAAAGAAACGTAATGTAAACGGAAGTATATATACGTATATTTACAAACAATGTCTATACCACTTCGTTCTCTCTCTCACCATATTAGCTTATCTACTCTTGTTGCTCGTAATCGCAACCGTGTAGTCTGTATATACCACTTTTCCATACAAATCGGGATAAACAAGAGAGAGCAAGAGAGAGAGAAAGAGCGTTTTTCCATTAATTTCGTCGCACAGTGTGTCTACATACATATACATGTATATATGTATGTGTGGCAATCGCCACACCGAATTTCAATCGGCAATTCCGACGACGGCGCGGACGCGATTGGCTGAAATATTGGAAAAGTCGCCTATATATCCTTTTTGCGAGTAGTCATCGCGCTATACGAGGTATATATCGATAAATTCGTTCGTCCATGAGAGCGCGCCGCGCACCTGGGGAGACAGGCAGAGAGAATCGTGCACGCCGCAATCGAATGAGACTTCGAATTCGATGTGTTTCGATCTGACGTAGCCAGTGTGTGTGTGTGTGTGGTATAGTGTAGGTCGTTTTTCGGTGAAACGGTCAAGTGAAACGCGGATTTTTGTCTTGCACTATATAGAGAATATGTGGTGTGCTGAATTTGATTAGATTCGCGCTGTGCTTGGTTATTGTTGGCGTTGAATTTTTCTTTTATATATATCTAGATTTAGAATCCTTTTAGTGTATATAATATATATATAGCAGTTATATTTTTTTTGGTCAATTATAGTGTATGTATAATGTACGATAAGTGCAGTTTGCAAAATTCAAGATAATAGCGCGCGATATAGAATTCCAGTGCAAACATGATACACATTACGGCGGCGGTGGTGGCGTCGAATTATTGAGGAAAACTCACTCCGAGGTGTAATAGCAGACATCATAACGAAGAGCAGACAGGTTCCTGAAAAATTAAAACACTATCTGTATACATACCTCTCTACTCTGCCAGTATAGATAACATATATCTCAGCTGTTGAGGAAATCTCTAATAAAAGTCATTGTGGTAGCATCGTTCGAATTATATTCTTGCGCGACAAACAAAGAGCAAACGCAATCGTTTTAGACATGCATCATCCCTACTTTCTCTCCTAATTTCAGACACAAATATAATTTCAAACGAAGGTGCGGTGCAAATCTCCGACGCCGCTGTCATCTATACTCTCACCCGCTTTTATATATAAAGACGCTGTGTTCCGTGCGCAATAACGATAAATTTTGATAATCTCAGACGCGCGCAGAGCAGCAGCAGCTGTGGTGTGCTACTATGTACACCCGTCGACGAATTTTCTCTCGCCTCCCTCGTGATTTTTTTTTTTTGTGGGTTGTGTAGGCTGTTGTGTGTGTGTTAGAGGGTGAAAGCGTAGGGTTGAAATGTCTTTGTTAAGGTTATTACGCCTAGTGTAGGGTGATTTATTTATTTATTATCAATACGGCGTAGTAAACAATGTGAAAGGTTCTATACGATAACGTCGTTGATAAATAAAAGAATGAAAAAATTGTAAATATATTATAAATAATATCGGTACAAATTCTATAGAAATCATCGGTAATACAATTTTTTCTCTTTTTTAAAGATTCAACATCGCAGAACTTGTTCGTTGAAACTCTCTCTCTCTCTCTCTCATTCTCGTAACATCGCTACTTACAGCTTCAATTATTCACAATTTTGTTCCCCAATTATACCAAGCACACGCGTTTCCGTCTGCTCTGTTCAACCGAAGTAAAAAAAAAAAAGAAGAAAAAACAATAGAAACTTCAACCTTGCGTACAAAACGCACTTCCATCACCCACAGAAAACTTTTCCTCCCTTCGCGTACTTACAACGTATATATACGTGAGCCTTGTCCCTCTCTCTCTCTCTCTTTTCCATTCACGACCACTACGCGCGCGCGATCCTTACTCTCTCCCTGCCTTTACACCAGCGCGTTCAAAATTAACCGCGACGCTGTCTCTTTCCCTCTCTTTCTCTCTCGAATCCACTCTTTATCCCAGCCGCGAGCGCGACCGAGAAAGTTTTTTCCCGGGGCCTCGTCGTCGTCGTCGTCGACGTCGTCGCTCAATGGCCGGAAGCGTAATTAGTTAATTACGTCCAAGTGCGTCGCTATAGTGAATGTATGTGTGTGTGTGCCGCTGGCGAACGCTTGAAAGCGATCGGATCGCCCTTACACACGTATACAACGTGTTCTCTAATTGTATGTTTTACTCAACGGGATCGGGTAGAGCGCGAAATTCTAACGAAAAAG
>JAWWEQ010009097.1:0-39742 GCA_035583055.1 Torymus tubicola
TAATCAAAATCGGTCAAAAATGCAGAAAATGCTAAAATCACCAACTTTGACCCTCTGCCACCAAAAAACTAGAAGTGTAAAAAAATCTGAAAAAATTCAGCGTAACATATGGGATGGTTATGAAGCGATTTAGATGATTTTAAAAGAAAAAAAAAATTTGACCTCTCGATTCACCTGAGAACTGCCCATATATATATATATATATATATATACATACACACACACACCAAATGGAAAAGACTCGCATCGCGTAACTCGAGTATTGTACAATATTATATCACCGGTGTAAGTGCGCGATAAATTAGAATATATATACGTATACCACACCTTTGTATACGCGCCGATTTTCAAAACGCTTTCCTAATCTTCACACAATTTTTTCACCGAGATACTCATCTACAAGACGCGCGACGCGAGCGTGGAATTACCGCAAGCGCACGCATATACTTCACTCCGAATCCTTACCCTTACCTCCGCTCATGAGAATACGATATATGTAATTACAATTGGAGCGAAATTACAATACAAAAGGCGACGACGACGACGCGATATTATGCAAATGTGCGGTTAAGAGAACGCAAACGCGCGCGTGCGCGATGTGTTGTATTAGGCGGAACTGGACGCGCAAGCGGAAGGAGAGCAAGTGTCGAGTGTCTCGCGTGTATGTGATGTGTATACGGACGTGTAATCGATGCATTCGAAAGCTATAACGACGCCTCGACGATGATTATGGTTTTTTCTGGTTTATACATATTTACGAAGAGTGGAGTACCGAACGTTAGAAGTATGACAAGTATTGCAATAATTTATCGATTAAATATATTGCTCGAAAATCGAGGACAGGGAATTTTTCACTTGGTATGCGTAACGTGGAGAATTTTTTTAAGTGTAATGTAGGAAGAAAATCTATAAATTTTATAAGCTACAAAAAATTGCTCGTGCACTTTTCTGAGTGCCTCTTATCTATTTATAGATTTACTTTTGCAAGGGTCTTATGTATCAAATTATTGTAATACATTAACACAGAAAATTGTACACTGTAAAAAAAATTTCATTTGAAAATAGGCACAGTATTTAGGTAAAATTTAGAATGAAAATTTTCATCATTATACTGCGTCAAGCACGTGCTCGTTAGTACAAAAAATTATTATTTTCACAAAGTAATAAAAAAAAGGAATGAAGGCCCCTATATATATCACATTTCTGACCATCCAAAATCACTTCTATACGACTCTTCGAAATGCCGATCATTATACACTTTTAGTACCGCAAACCATTTCACACGCGTACCAACAACTTGTCAAAAGCGCGCTAAGAAGCACCTCTAAACAGTTTAAAATACCTCAGCTCTCATCCCGACCAATTAGCAGCGTGTTTTGTAAGGGAATTCCTGCTCGCGCGCTCGCTTTACAAAGCACTTCGCTATATATATACTGCTCTCGTTCCCCTCCACCTCACCCTCACCGGTCAATATTGGCAACTCTTCCTTTAACCGATCCAATCTCCCTCTCATATCTTTCGTCATAAATTTGCACTATAGCACACGTTAATAAATACAGTTGCACAGTGGAATGCATCGTCGCTTCTCTCCCTTCCAAAAAAAGCGCATGCAATTAACCGCAGCGATGGTGTCGCGTTATGAAACTTACTGGCTCGGCTCGCGCGCGTGCATTAATTTAATCTGTAACGATATAACTATAAGCCTCAATTGAGCATGAGAACGAAAGGACCTAAATGCGACTCGCTGTTCTATACGCAATATGCGCTTCTTTTTTCTTCTTCCACGTGTGTATATGTATATATATGCAGCGCAGAAGCGAAACTGCTCAAAAGTACCATCCACTCGTATACGGACGTAGTAGCAGCAGTAGCGTGTATATATATATGTATATACGTGTCGCAATTGAGACGCGTCTGGTCTCTCTACCTGTTGTTGCTATACTGCTGCTGCCTTTCGATGTGTCAGACGACGAGAGAGAGAGAGAGAGAGAGGGAGAGAGAGCATCCGAATCGATCCACGATTACAAAGCCGCGGGATTTTCATTTGCACGGAGTGCCGCGCTCATAAATCATTCAGCAGAGGTACCGTGGAAGAGTGCACGTACACGCGCATACGTGTGTGTGGGTGGGTGGCTCACTATGTGCATAGGTACCATCGGCGCGATTGCCCCTCGCTGCACTTTATTAGATTAAATTTGTAAGCCGTGTCACTTGGGGATTTCAAAATGAAATTTCAGAGAGTACGGCTGGTTGGCTGGCTGGCGTGAGCACACACGCGATCGACGCAAAAATTTATGAATGGTCGCGCGCGCGCGCTCGCAAGGATTGTATATGTGTGGATCTGTGATATATATATATATATATATATACATATACGTGTATCGGATCGTCGTGCGGGTGGGTGACGCGGTAGCGCGTCGAGATTATTTATTGTTGATTTAATCTCGTGGCTCTGATTTTTGGGTTTATGAGGTCGGAAAGAAATGCGATTTTGTGGGATATTTAGTGTGACGGCAAGAGGGGGGGGGGGAGAATTGTATGTCGGTACGATAAGTTTTAATACGTATAGGGGTGTAAAAAATATTCGGAATATTTTGTTCGTTTTTTTTTCATCTTCGTATGCAGCTTTTGCACTGTATTTCAAAACTGGAATAAATGTTTGTTTCTATTAGAAAGTAATTTTTATATTATGATATAAAAAAAATTTAAGAATTTAAGTATTTGTAATGTAGGAGTAATGAGTTGAAAGTAGTAAAGTTTCTATTTCTACAATAATGTCTATAATACGATTGAGGATCAACTTCAATAATCATCAATGTAATATTTCTAAAATAATTTGACGAAAATTTTGTTTTTCATTAATAATTAGCCATTCACCTTAATATCACTTTCACAAAACGATTCAAGCCACTCTTTTTTGTTGTTCAAGAAAAAGCTTTCAAAAAATTTCGATATTTCATTTCTAATACTAATATCTAAAACTCAAACAATTACATTGCTAAGTACCAACGATTACCGAATTAACTTTACCGATTTCACGCTAATGACACTTTTGCGGTTTTCGCCTTAACTCGGCACCACGAAAAAACGAAACTGATTAATCAAAAGATCGGCGATTGTTCCACGCAGTATACAGCGGATATGACGTACGTACATTATACGTGACCGCACGCATACACGTTCCAATCTTGCGGGAGATAACGAGCCACAGAAAAAGAGAGAGAGAGAGACACTTTTACTTGCCTGCGCATAATAGACATCGAGATTTCATTTAGAATGTTTCAAGGACACTCGTTTGCATCCACTCTCAGCGGAGCTGTTCCGAGAGAGAAACTTCCGTATCTTCCATAAGCGTGCCAAGCTGACCTCTAATCGAGATAAGTGTGAGTGTATATGAGTGTTTCGAATGCTCCGCAGCTGACATATTCGGATAAATCGAATTTTTATACGGCGTTAGCACATATAACGAGCATATACTCATATCGTTGCTGATATATTCAGATCAGGTGTTTTTATCGTCAGCTGTAAACACTTCCTGATTAATTTTTCACATTTGTGGTCGCCTCATAGATTTCTAAGGTCTTATAACGTTGATATTTATTATTAAAATATATCATATAGGTATATCAAAAATGCAAATTGACGACAAACATAAGCTATATCATTATCATTAAAAACTAAAAATAACAGCAAAACTACTCAATTTGTGAAAATTTTTATTTATATGTCATAATGACATGATAATATTTGAAAATAAATCATTATGTATTAGATAAAATGAATAATGTATACCAAAATCATATTTATTTACTTCTTAGGAAAGTTTCTATGTCACTTATTGATGAATATTCAAAAGACACAACAAGTCAAGTAAACAATTTTGTAATCTGTATACGCCTATTAACAAATGTTTACCCTAATTCAACACCATACTTATCAGTAATCATATTTTCATTTCCATAGCATATACTGCACCTAAGTATTCAACTCTATATACCTACATATATTTCTAAAACTGCATTGAACAGCGATTTCACTTTGCAGTTCGCGTCGTGGTTGGGAAACACCATCTTCAATTGAAACAGCAGGAACTATCAATTAGCAAGGAACACCTCTTCCTAAAAAAAGCAATTGAAGCAATGCGGCTAAACGGTATATCCTATTGTTTGATTGCAGTCGGAGTTTCCCGGAGGTAAATAACCCTCCCCATATACGCAAACGGTTTCCCAGCGGCAAATCGTAGAAACACAAACGCGCGCGAACCAATCGCGCACTTAGAGCCACGCGCGTGTGACAGTAGTTGTTGTATGTGTGTATGTATATATACATACATGTGCGAAGAGGAGGTAAACAAGATCCGCCCACAGAAAGAAAGAGTGTAAGTAGAGGAAAATGAGAAGTCGACTTTTCTTCCCCTCTCTCTTTTTCTCTCTTTATCCCAGCTGGCATTAACCAAAGTTATGCTCCTTAGCGGTGTTAATTAAAAGTTTGAAACTTAATTGACCACGAAATCATAAAGAGATGCCTTTTCGCCGTCTCACCGCCGGATAGTAAAACTACACTTTTCAGTAAAAAATTCAATCGTTTTTTAATTTAAACGATGTATTATATACAAGTCGCTGAAAAGTTCGAACTACGACGCGGCGCTTTAGCTTATAGCTATAACGACAGTGAGAAAAAAAATAGACGAATAGAGTCGACGTTTTATTTTTCTTCGCCATTTTTTTTTTCTTCCTCTTTCTCGCCTTTACAAAGTAACGACGTGACTTTCAGTTTGCTCTCACCAATGTGTTTTTACGCCGTTTGACACATCCTTCTGTGTTTGACCACCTTTTCTAAATTCCAGCGTGAAAGTTGGACATTTAATTAAACGGACGCCATTCATCAGTTTTTAAAGTCGGTCATAATTCGCACTCGAGTGATTTTTTTCTTCTTCTTCTTCTGCCTTCGTCTTGGTCAAGATAAATAAGGGATAGCGCGCAACAGGGGATTTTTATCAATGGTTGCTTGCACGCCAGTGTGTGCATGATTCTGAGGGACCACCGTTGCTGTAAAGCCCGGTATATAAGCAGTGTGTGTGTGTACAGATATGCCGACGACGCGCTCCGCCTGCTAAGCTGTACAAATAAAGTTTGTTTACCTTATTTCGTATTTTCTGGTTAAATGTGAACGTTAGGATGTAAATTCACTGTATTACATTGTGTAACAGAGATACAAAGTTAATAAACTGAGACCAAGAGGTTCTTTTTTTTTATAAATAATTTTCAAAATGAAATTTTCTCTAGTTTATGTTTTGTGTGGGTATTTTATATGAACAAATAAGTTTTTATTTTTTCTTTTTAATATAGATTTGTTAATCAATGATTTCACGGAAATTAATTTAACCAAAAGTCATATTTAATATAACTTCAAAATCGTAATTGGTTATTCGTCAAAAATCAACTTTCCATGCATAATAGGGCAGTTAATGGGTAATTTATCAATCTATTCTCTTTCATCGAGGAAATTAGAAAATTAATTTAATTTTATTCAAAATCGTCAAACAAAAAAAAATCCCGATGCGTCGATTACATTGTTTCATACGTAACGAGCCATTTTTCAGAGGAGAAAGTTTAATCTATGGTCCAAGTTCATACAATCGTAACACGTGAACTATTTTGGTTAATGCAGTCACACGCGCGATGAAAGTATAATTGAATTTCAGCGTTTAAATTAATTTTTAAGGAGATAGCAACAAAAATTTGATGTATCGATTACATTGTCACGAGTATGCTTTTCGCATCGTTTGTCATCTGGGTTCCCGTTCAAGTGGAAGTGTGAATAGTGTCACATTGTGTAATGGAACTGTACTATATCTCCAGTAACTCTCTAGAAAAATAAACACTACAGATAAAGACATTTTTATGATATATTGCAAAGTTGTTTAGATAATTTGAGAATTCCAACGAAAAATGATGTGTTCGTAAAATATATTTTTCCTCATATAATAATACAAATGTAATAATACAAATATAAAGAATATTTTAAGAGCATATACATATTCGTATAAAAAATCATTCTCCACAAATAAACAAAATCTCCAAAAACCATCCCTTCTAAATAAATCTAAATAAGAAATCACCATATCCTCACAAAGACAGCAATCTCAAAAGCGAAAAATAAAAAAAAAACAATTCGAATCGATCGAAAAACCTTTTACCCGATCGAATCTGAAATTCCCATCCACACCATAACCATACGGAAATCGTTACATCGCGATCCGGTGAAATGCCCCTTCGAATCCTCGCAGGCTCTCGTACAATGCAATCAGTCCCGCCTCATCTCGGCCATTCTTCAGAGGTGAACGTTCGATCTCCTTCTCCAAAATAAAAAACAACCTCATCGCCAATTTTATACCCGCGTATACTCGGACAATGCTTATATACGATCCGCGGCGAAAGCGAAAGAAACACATTCTCATCCCGCGTACACGCGCGCGTACGCTACCGTATATAATACAAAGACACCTCTTGCGAATGTATCATGGTCAAGGTGAGGATCTCCCGCGAGCGCGCGTAAAAGTTTTAGGGTCACGTATAGATTGGAATGCGCGCAGGTGCGGCGTCGGCGGCATCGGCTACTCTTCTCTCCCGCCAGCAGCAACAGCAGCAGAAGCAGCAGCAACCGACTTTCTTCTTTCTCCTTTTCTCGCGATGATCGGTTTCGCTCGCGTATATATATGTGTATGTGTGTGCCCTAAGGGACCTGTTTCTTCCTCGTCATCGTTGCTGCTTTCTTTCGTCCTCTAGCGGGAATCCACTTTCCATTTCCTGGTCGCTGTATACGAGCGTGTGAGGTGTTTTTACACCCAAGCTCGGAAGAGAGAGAGAGAGAAAGAGAGAGAGATATGTGTGAATGGCGCGAGAGGCGGGACGAATCGTACGTGAAATTACGGAGGTTGGAGGTGTTGTCGCACCTATTTAGGACGATAGATCATTGAGGTATTTAGGGAAAATCGCTATGGTTGATAGAGTAGAAATATTGGAATGAAGTCAGAATAACTTGGGTCAATAGGAAGCCATAAAGAAGGTGATTAACGCAGTGTCCGAGCTGATATGAGAATGGGAAATTCAAATATTTTATTTTAGGTAATCTATTGAGTTGGTGATAATGCAGTCAAAGTAATTGTGAGTGTCTGCAATAATGTTTATGATTTTAATAATTTTAAGAATCATCTTCACTAAAGAATTTCTTGTTTTATTACGTCAATCCTTTGGATGAATATTAAAATTTGAAAGATTTGAGAAACCAAATAGAATTTAATTTAATTACTATTGAGAAGTACTTAGAAACTAGTCCCTTATTGTGTTCGATGATTTATTATATAGAAAAAATTAATTTATAAATCACTATAATTAAATCAGTACCTTATTAAATATGGATAAATAATTGGATAAATGCACGTGACATGTATTATACTTTTTATGAAAATTATCGGGAAAGCTATAATTCACAAAAAGAGCAAAAAATCATTCACAATGGATGATACTAATTAGTTCCCAGCCATTGATCAGCTTTACTTCCCAAGCAGACCTCTCGGCTTTTTTGGGTCGATCGAGTGATTTTTTTTCTCTCTCTCTTTCCCCCTCGCTCACCTCTAGGCCCGCGTCGTATCATAAAAATCCACTTTCCACTTCCTGCACGCGCCCATAGGCCATTCGTATCGTAAAAATGGCCATCGGCCATTCTTCTCCCGAATCGATTTCTTGGCCATTATCTGGCGGGAAGATAACTTTTTTTTCCACTCCTCGATAGCTTAGGAATTGCGAGCAAGTATACTAATAAACTTTCCTTTTTTAGCGCCTCTCTCGCGTTGTTTTTTAATAAGAGAAATTGACTGGACCGAGGCGAATGAAAAGAGGATGAATTCTAACGCCACTCGACGGCCGGCCTACGTGAGTTTAGCGCGAAATCGTTGGCCAAATTGCGCCCGTTACGGCCATGATATTAATACGGTTGTTCTAGCGTGTATAATTTTCGGGGTTTAGTGTAATAGCACTGATACCCAAGTGTTTACTAGCGTATACTATGGCAAAAAGTGCGTTTTAACGGCTATGAGATGAGAGGAGAGAAGAGTGCGTAATTTTTTTCGCAGAAAATCAATTATTTTCTGGAAATTGTTAATTATATCCTCTTTTTTATGAAAGGGAAAGCTATATGCGAAACTAAAGATTTTTAGTGCTTTAGTAAAAAAATATTATGTACACTATAATCGTATATAGATGAATTTTTCAATGAATGTTAAATGTTTACTTTATTTAACGGCTATATGATTAATTTTATGTCAGAAATACTATTTTGTTTAATAACTATCAATTTTCATTTGATTTTTTAATATTAGCAATAGTTAAAATGCTACACGTATAGAAATAGTACGTATGTAACATTTAGAACAACAATTGCGCAAGAAAAAAAAGAAAAAATGATAGATTTGTTTGCCAGTAAAATTGATTTCATTAAATTAATTCTGAGTTTGGTAATATGTAAGTAAAAGCACTGCATTTTCTAGCCAATAAGAAAACCAATAATTCTACAAAAACATATATCTACAATATATTTGTATACAACATTCCACAAATTGGCATACATTTTCTAAACAATCATAGCCACCGCAACTCTCCTAATTTCCTTTTACGGCAAAAAACGCATCACCTCAACACATTCTTCTTTCCCAACCATGAAAATAGCGCCGTTACCTTTGCGCCTCTCCTCGCGCGCACGTGCGCAAACGAGAGCATAATAAATAGCCCGAACAATTGTTTACTCTAATTTCGCTTCTCTTACGATACACCAATACATATATATATATATATATATACACACACATACATCGATATATACCCGCATCATATACTGGCGTCGAAGCGAATGAAACTTTTGCGGCGCGCACGCGCGCAGTGGGAAAGGAAAATATAACGGGCTGCGGCCGTTTTCCCCCATCGTAAATCGCGGCGCGGCGTCCTCTCGTAAAATCGCGAGCCGGCGAAAATTTTTCGTAAGTCACGCGCACGCGCGAGAGAGGCATTTTTTTACGACGTGCGTATATGGGATTCCGGCGGTCGAAGAAAATGATTTTTCATGCGCGGACCTTTGGCGCGTGGTTTTCGAAAGGTATGTTGCTACTCTTTGGCGGAGCGATTAGGTAGTATGTGTGGTGGATTTTTTTATAGGTTTGGATATACAAGTATGTAAAGTTTAGTTGGGCGGATGAAAAAAGTGTATTTGCCAAGATGGTTTATGGAGGGAAAATTGTATTTAACGGAGTCACGTGATTATTTTATATGTGGACTAGCAAGTGTTAGAAATTTCTGTTTCTGTTTAGCATTTTTACCTCATTTGTTACATTTAGAAAAAAAGATGATTTATAGAATTAAATGTTCTACCACAAATTAGACATATCATTTAGTGTTTTACTAGCCCCTGTTTTCATAATAAAAGTTAGATTTGTAATCTATATACATCTTTTTTTCATGAAAATGTTGTAACGACCAAGAATTTAAAAGATAATCTCCTTTATAATAATAACGATTTAAGTTACAAAAATTGAACCTTGAAAAGTCTTGTAAGACGCATCAGCTTTACGCTAAATTGTCCCATGTTTAAGGGTAAGCGATTAACTTGAATTATGCAGCGAATTTTTATGCTCTTGAGTCTATAAAATATAATTTGTCATGTAAAAAATTATACTACGAAGGTTTATGAAGAAAAAAATGTGTTCAACCAGAACACAAACTATTATACTGTGAAAAATTTTTTTTATAAATTTTTAAAATATCGATGTTGATTGAGTATATTTAAAGTAAAAACTTCGTAATTGAAAATATTTCTTTACATACTAATTCAAAAGTACTTCGTCAATGTGGAATACACCTCTTAAAGACGATTTATACGTACATAACTTTGGCTCGGATATTCTTTTAGCACTTCTAGTATAATTGCACTACAAAAATAGGTCTTAGACGCATAGAACATTCAAATAATAAAATTACTAATTTGAGGGTTTCAACGATAATCTCGATTACCTGCATCCATCCAAAATAATTACACATATTAAAAGTTCACTAAACTGTTCTAGGAATTAACTGCCAAAATACTTAAAAACAATATTTATTATCCTTACATAAAATCTCCATTTCCAAATACTTGTTTTACCATCAATTTTTATCAGTAATGTATGAATTTTTCTGTTATTACTACACCTTCCAACAACAGCGGAAACGTTAACTGCAGGCGTATCCAAAATAATAAACTAATGAACATATTTTCTTACTTCATCATCTGTAAAACGTCTTTGTTTTCTTTTCTATTTAAAAACTTCCGACACTCTTTGCGTAATACCAATATATTTAAATTACACCGAAACAACAAAACAGTGTTGAAAATGTTCTCTTTCACAAACCTAATTATGTTAATATAACTTGTTTGATGCAAAATCTGCAATGCATTATATTCTGCCGAAAATTAAAGATTCGTCTCAGACCTCGAATGTTCCCAGTAAAAATGAAAATAAAAGTAAAAACAATGAAAAAGAGAGCACTTTCATTACTCTCTTTACTTTCATCTTTTCGAAAAGTTACGCCAACTCAATTTCTTATAATCTCACCGCGTGCATAAATTCATATACTGCGCGAATTCTTCCTTATGACTCCTAATTTACATTTTTCACACGTATAAATCAAAAAGCCGCCGAAAAGAAATTGCGAATCCCGTCTCTCTCTCTCTCACTCTCTCTCTCTGAGGTGTGCGCAAACCGAGCAACGCGGACACAATGAAAATTAGCTATGCAAACTCGTAAATGCAACCGCCGACGCTTTTACGACATTCGCATATATTTTTTTTTCTCCTCGCCCAGACGCTAATACGATTCTATCCTTTCATTTCGCAAAACTTGCTCTGTATTTTCGAGCAATACCTATATACATATATATATTTTCTATAACTTCATTTTTAAATTGCTAATATCGACGGGAACAGATACCCCATGAATTCAAACTATATAGTGTGGCATCCAAGTTTTCTCGCCTTAGGGCGATGGTGTATAGCGGACCGAATTCACGCGGGGGCGCACTGGCTTTTATTTTCGCAAGGGTACTTACGTAAAGCGGAATTACAAAAGTCCCAGCGATTGCCCCCTCGGCCGATTTTACGACTGGAAACAATGTGCGTTTAAGGCGCCCGGGAGAGGAAAGTAAGGAAAAAACGCGGGCAGAGGAGAGAAGAGAGAAAGAGAAGTGGAGTTCTACGCATCAGCAGTAAAGTGCGAGCACTTTTTTCTCTCTCTCTCTCTCTCTCTCTCCGCCTTCTCGCGCAACGGGCGTATGTAGCGTATATTGTACATGATATAGGACGTCTTCCGTGTTAACCTTGGATGTATATCTTTTTCCATTTTAATGCAAATTTTCGTGGAATTTTAAGTGAGTTTATTGAATTACTTAGATTAGTAATATTTTTGTAGTTCTCTTAAATTGCTCATTCACTTCAATTTTTACAATATAATCTTTTAATAAATATAAGTATAAAGTGCTTACTGTCAGTCAAATTTTACTGCTGCCATTATTCAATTCATCAATATTCTTTCGAAGAATAAATTTATATGTATTGCCTAATTATAAATGATAACTATATATTCGTTGAAATGATTTCTAATAGCACCATTTCTCCGTAATAATAATTTAATGGTACATCCCGTGTTTTCTGCTACCGGTTTTCCCATGACAGAAGCGTCATTGAAAGCGTCTTCGGTCTGATGTCACGGAAGTAACTGGTAATCTAACCCACTGTTATAGCTTGGAAATTAAATACCGTTGAATCAGTAATCACAGCTGTTATGTTGCGCAATTTTAATCGACACTTTGAGAAATATATAAAAGGAAAGTGAATGCGTATTAAACTTTAAAGATACAATTAATTCCTTTGAAAAATTAATCAATTATCTTTATTCTCTTTCTATATTTACTTAAACTTATAAATACACTCTTGTACTTTTATCTTTTCAAAATAGTCAATTAATTACTTATCTTATCAAAAGTAAACAGATTTAATACCACTATTCTCACGCTATTCTCCCAAATTTCTCAACTACTATACAAATGACACAGTCTTTACGCAAACAGGAGTCTATCGCGTAGAATATCCCAGGTATATACACGAGCACAAGTGGCCCGGTAAAGGAAACGAACGATCAGTGCGTACGGTCGATCGTAAATCGGACGCGATTAAACTGAACGATTAAAAATCTAACTTTGAATTCCGAGGCAATGCTTTACGAGTTAGCGCGTGTGCGCAGTCTCGTTGGCTTGCACTGTACGATTTCATTTTTACTGCGCGCAGCACAGTACACCATATATATATATACACGCACAATCGGCCACTTCGGCCTTCTACCCCTTCGGAAATAAAAGCCGCGTCCTTAGGACTTCATTAAAACTTGTTGAACTTAAAAATCGATAGTTATCCGTTAACGCTAAAGTTTGAAATTTTCTCGAAGGGCTGTAAAAAAAAAGTACTTTAATTTATGTTCGAAAGACGCACAAGATCAGAAACCTAATACAATTATAACATTTAGTTGAAAATAGGAAATAAAAAAAGTATTTATAAGTATTATAATCATTGTTAATTAAAAATATCGTCTTTTTTATTGAAACATAATTCAGTCTTTTCTAAAGAACATAATCATTTTTATTATTTATCCGAAGAAAGATATCTTCGATTGCTCGTACGTGCGGAACGATATACTCACTTCCAAAAACATCCTCATCTTTAACCCTTCGTCGGAAATTAAACACTCGGCGTTTTACCTCACGCTACGCATAGAAGTAGCCTAATTCACGCGTTCGGGATTTTGTATATACACGTATATACCATGGACGGATGAGGGCTAACGGCGCGACAAAGTTTCCGAGTGGGAAAAGTCAGGAGGCGCGGTGAAGTTGGATGATAAACTCCGGTAAAACACGAAAAGCCCGTAAAGTTTCCTCGATAATGGCCCGGACATCAAAGCAATTTTGCCCGTGCGCATCATTATATGGATATTATGTGGACCGGCGGCGCGTCGACGGGTGACGCCGAAAACGCGTTTACTCCCCTTTGGTTAAAGCCATGGTGGATTTTTACGAGGTTAATGATGTGAGAAGAGGGTGTTGGAATATTTAGCGACGAGGTTTTCGTTGATTAAGTTGTTGGAGGGAAGGTTTTTAGCGAAATTACTGTCACTTGATGTTTGAATAATGGTATATGGCACTGAAAACTATAGGTATATAAAGATTTGCATTACACGTGTATAATATAGAAATGTAAAAATATATATGTTATAGATCATCGATGTTATATTTTTATAGTTTCATTATACTTTTAGAACGATCGCGAAAGGCTAATATTTATTCAATGGAAAACTATCTTCTCTCAAGTAGTTAAAAAGATACTTATACAAGAAGTACACAGTGATGAAACTTCAGGTACTTAAACAGTTCTCGTTCTCATAATTAATTTTCATAGCGATGCAAACACATGAAAAAGTTAATATAACCACTGGTTCTCTATATTTTTTATTTTATTGCATATTTTACATAAATAAGATGGTATTGGATTAATTATTATTGACTGCGATATCGCGATAATTAAATACTAATCGAAACTCAAACAAGCATTACCTTTTTAATACCCAGCTATAATCCATTTATTGGAAAATATAATCGCTCCGTAATCAGAACCACAGAAATTTAATTTAATAACGAGATAACAATCGGTAATTATATACTCCATCTCTAATGTTCATATACGTAGCCATATATAATCATCGGTCTTAAAATTCATCGTTTCTACTAAACCCACTTGGCGAAAACCCATACAATTTCACCGATAACAATCGTAACATATATATATAAGCTTCTGTATACACCGTCGGCTTCTTTAAAAATATTTTGATACTCTAGCGGTATTATCATCTCCGTTTCTCAAAAGAAAAAAAAGCTAAGCATTAATCCTCATTAAGATTTTTACTTCTCGATCCACAGGGGCGAGCATAATACGGTCTACGCGCTATTCTCATATATATAAGCGTGCGCGCACGCAAGCACGCACACAACGTCTCTATTAACTCATCTCGGACGCATTAGCGCCGTAGCCCGTAACGAAAGGAAAAAAGCGAGCGCGCAGGTGAGGATGAAAGAAATCGAAAGCCATGCCGCTTCCCGGAGTTGCGAGGCTTAGGCAAGCCGCACACCAACTTCTTCACACTCTGCAAGATCATCCGTGACTTGGGTATCGGTCTGTCGGATAGAGGATTTTCCGAATGGTAATGACGACCATACGGGGCCATCGAACTCTCGTTATACAGGTGTATATATTACAAATGATGATTTTGTTTTCAGGTTCAATGTCTGGAATCGACTACATGCCGCGTCATCTCATGCATAGGCTTACGGTTCCGTGCGTACGTATATATATCTTCAATTTGCTTTTTTTTGTCAACGGTATAATTCACTTCGTTTGGTATTATGATTATCTTTCGTAAAAATGTAGATAGAAGTTATAAAACTTACTTTATAATAGAACCAAACGTGTAAAAACAATTTTTGTGAAAAATTGTTGATGAGTACTGTTGAATTAATTATGCGAATTGAAATGTGCAAGTGAAAATAAAATTGTTCGTGAAATACGTAGTGAGAGATTTAAAAATACATATATTTAAATAACAAAAGAATATTGCATTTCATTATGTTTCTTGTGAAAAGTGAAACTATAATTGTACTATGCCATATAGCTGTAATACAGTAGGAGATCTTACTTTTACTTATTTAATAACTAACTGTATAAAAAAGTACAATATTTCAATACTTTTAGTCGCAATGATAAATAAATATTAAAATATCTAACAAATATTTATTGGTTATCTCAAGATTTAAATTTATCTATTATCAAAGACTAAATATTAGCGAACCTTTTTAATGATAAAATAATAATAACAATAAATATTCTCTTTGGATCGAACAAGTAAAAAAGTAATTGACTAGAATTGTTTGATCTTTGGTAAGTGCTACCCAGCTTTTAAATAATTAGGACATTTTGATGCACCGATCTTTTTTCGTCGTCAGACAACCATGCGTTTCTTCAGGGTCATCTTCATTTTTCCCTATCTTCTTCTCAATGAGTGAAATTTCCAAGGTCCGTCTGCAAAACAAAATATTTTACATACAAAAAATGTTAAACAATGAATAAACAAGATTTACAAACTATATAACTTACCTTTTAAATCCTTTTCGCAGTAAACGGCATCCGCAAGAACTTTCATGAGTCCAACGACAAACGTACTTTATACGAAGCATACAAATTCGGCCTAAGGTTCGTGGAAGGATCAGACCTAAAAAATAGTTGTCAAAAGTATATGTTAATTTACAGACACATTGCAACTAATTTAACTATTGTATATGTATAATAGAAAAAATTTTTTACCTGGTACTTCTTCTACTTCTGACTTTGGTGAATATGCAGCTTCAACGATTGCATTTGTGATTAAGTAGGTGAACAGTAAGGCCCATAATACTTCACTATCAAGAGACATATTTACTATCAACATGGATATTTCTGAAAAGTATATATGTGTGAATTATTATTAAAAATACACTACATTTAATTTTAAAATTTTTTCCTTCGAACAAATAAACAATTTTCATAAAATACTATATATTAATGTATTCCAATTCAAAGAATAAATCATTCTAATAATAGTAACAGAATAATCTTTTTCATACTCTAAAAAATTTGAATATTGCAAATATTTTAGTATAGAAATTTATTTTATAAAAAAAATCATAGCGATTTCTACAATGTTTAAGTTTTATTATTTCTTTCTATGTTCCATTAATTTGGGTTACAATGAGTATTAGAATGCCGGATAGTGTAAAATTGGTGAATTTTGCGAGCCATTACTTTTACGAAAGTAAAATTATTGAGTGTCAAGTGAGTCAGCTGGTGTTTTAATGCTTGCTTTCAAATGTGATATAGACTATAAACCCAAGAATAACTTCATGGTCTCTTGAACAGTGATTATAACAGATTACAATGCTGATTTCAGAATTATACATAATGCAAAGAATGCATTATTACCTTTCCTTCTGTTTCTCTTACATAGATTGTGTTATGGAAATTTATGAATCCGTATAGTCTGATTCAGCACATAATTTTTAATTTACTAATTAGCTCTTCCCTATGATTTTCGAAAATCATAAAGAAAGTGTAAGGAAGTTATTTAAAATTCACATTTCAAATGAAACCAATCATTAATTTTGAAACTTCAGAATCATTCACACTAACAATTATTAGTTTGCAAGTAACATTCACAAAAACAAAACACAGTGTGACTTTTCAAGCTTTAAAACACTCTTTTTCATCGCAAAAACCGTAATTTGTCCATATTTTCTTTTACATACCTAATGATCCAATCCAAGCAATTATGATAATGACGCGGTGCACTGGAGCGCGAGTGTATGTAGTGCAAACGCCGTGGAATCCTGAGATCTAAGAAGATGTAACGAGTTGTGGCATCGATCACGGCTCGCTCGATTTATAAGGTTAACTGCCACACCTCATTGAATGTGCGAGTTTTTCTACTCCAGTTACTCTGCACCGGCATTGGAGCAATTATCGTGTTCTCGGCAAGCTTTTCCAGCGCTTCAATGCCTCTTTTGGTCTTTCAATAGCGATGCTTTCCGAAAAATTTTGCGGTTCGGTTTATTGCATAGAAGATATCATATAGATTCGTGTAAAAGGAATGATTAATTTCTGAGTGAGATGCAATGCAGACTCATAATTAGCAATAAAATAATGAGTGTTCAAATGCATGGTAAAATCAGTCGTTGTGATTTATAAAGTACTTGTCATTTTGTATTTTTACTAGGTATTATTATGTTGATTACTTGCAAAATAACAACAATAACAAGTAACAATAACAGTGAGAAACTCTGGTAATTTAATTTTGTAAACAAACTTATGAATTTATTAGAATTATAAAAAACTATATATTCCAATTAAAGTTGCATAATTCTGATAGTAAAAGAGTTTTAAGAATTTTGTTTACTAATAAGTGCAGTGCGTGAATAAAGTATTCATTTTATAATGTTATCACAAGGTAGGAAAAGCAGTGCGTGTCACGCAGCAGATGAAAAGCTTAAACCAAATGTCGCAATCGATAAGTAAAAAAGTAAATACAATGAGTCAGTGTGCAGTGTTCGATAAACAAAGCAGCAACAATATTATTATTTCTAAAAATCAAAGTATATTTTTCATTCATAGCAATCTCAAACAATCAAAACAACGCTGCTTGAAATAAAAATTCACGTACACAATCTAATCTATAAGCTATAAACTACAGCAATTAATATATTTGGACATGCTGCCCTGACAACTGCTGCATACCAAGTACAAGATCGCGCTCTCGATCTCTACTTTTTCCAAGCTACCTCCGCGAACAATTAAAGCCCGCATAAATTCCAGGCGTTGCGCCAAGGGAGCTAAATAATTCAAAAGGTTGCGAAAATCGACAGAAATCCCCTCGCAGCTACTACATATATATATATATATATATATATATATATATATATACACACATACAAAGTTTAAACCCGATGTAAAGAAAAAAACATTAAACCCAAGAACTCTCGCTACCACCGCACGTGCGTACGCGCGGGAAAAAAATGAGGCTAAAGAGTATATATGACGCGCGAATTCCTTCTTGGGGCCGCTTCCTGACTCCATCCGAAAAGGAGAGCACGCAACAAACTCGTCCAGATGCGTAAGTCCTATTTTCCCTGGAAACCGAGAGTGTGTGTATCGTCGTCGCATGAAAAGCCGTGGAGCAGTAGTACTGTATATATAGTTGAGCAACTAGTTATACCCGCGCCACGGGAGAGAGAGAGAGATGTTTGTCTATATAGATCGCCAGGCGGGAGATTGGCGAGCTAGGATTAGAGAGAGAGCTTTACGAGTGACGAGTTTTGCGCAATATTCCAAAAAAACAAACTAGTTGAAAACTTCATCACGCGCGCTACTGACTGCGGGTGTCAAACGAAAATGCGGGAATTTCGGCTTTATGGACTTCACTCTCTCTTTCCCTCTCTTTCTCTCTCTCTCTCTCTCGTGTTTTACGATATACATGTATACCAAACGCGTTCGCTCGCACGCGCTTGGTGTAATTCGCGCGGTGATTGTTGCAAGAGCAATCGCGTAGACACATATATAGCTGTCGAGGAAAGGAGAGTCACTCTGAGATCCCGACGGTTTGTAAATTGGAGCTCGTTAATGCCGTCGGTCGAGGTGTGAAAGTGCGCTTCCTTAAAAAGAAGATTGATTGGATGCAGTTGATTATTTATCTGTTGCCTGTAGAAAAGTCCCCAGCGTGCAGATGATTTAATTGTTGACGTTAGAACTATACGCAGATCATAGCGACAATCTGCTTAAGGCTGTAGAATTTTTATGGTAGAAAATAGTAATATTTGCTTTATAAATATACGCGATAGTAAATAGTGGACAATCAAGATATAAAATACAAAATAAAATGGAGAAGCTTACATTTTAAAAGTGTAAGAAAATAAAAATTATACATGCAAACCTACACCATTGTTTTCCGAATTTCAAAATGCACCTTTGTCCTGAAAATTTGAACACATTCAACATAGTTTTAGTGTTGTAAACACAATCAGAGTCTTTTGATTACGTCGACTGTGCTGAAATTATAAGTAATGCATTGCTATTGTTTGGAAATCACTTCTAAATTGAATACATCGACTGTGATATGTGCTACATACTAATATAATAGACAGCAAACAATTTATCACAAGTTAATATATTTGGATAATGTTAGTACATCGAAAACATAAAATAATTTTATACGATAAATAATTTCATAGGAAATATTTGATACACACTTAACCTTTTTTAGATTAATACTTTATAACTTATTGGAAAGAAAGATGACAGTAGAATAATTCTTTTTGCTTATTATTATTCAAATATCCGAGACAATTATTTTTTTACAACCGTTCGAAATAAAAAATTGATTTAAATAAAAATGGTAGGTATGATGCAATAAATTTGCGCAGAAAGTGAATTTTAACTCGGCTCTTCAATAAGTGATCCTTTAAAATTCAGCTTAAAATCTTCTTGTGCAATATATTTTACTTGAATGATTTAAGATCAACGTTACATGAAATTTTTTTATGTTGCTATCTATGAAGTGTCGAAATTACATCATATATCAATACTGTCATTTATTGACAAATGTAATGTATATTTTTAATGTTAGAACATTTATTAACATATTTTATTTCTGATAATGATTAATAAAAATTGCCACCTAAAAATAATTTTCGATATCAATAAAGCAGCAGATTTATCATTTTTCGTACATAACAAACACCAAAATAATCTGAAAATAAACATTGCTACATACGAACGCACTCCTAAACCTAGATAAAACTAAACACCATCCGCTTTTACAAAGAAAAGTTTACAGTGCGATTCAAAAATGACCTAAGCAAACCTTAGCCAATTAACATCGCCCAGCTAATCAATTACTCCAAGCAACACCTCTCTCCGAAAAATCAATCTGGAATGAACCGCTCGCACGCTAATCCAAGCGGCTACTGCAGCAATCTGCACTGTATGCCTCGGGGCGGCACGTGACCCAACCGGGAGAGAGAAAACCATCAGGCTAAATACTTCCGTAAACAGCGAGCGAGTGCACAATGAACAAGTCCGCGAGCGCAGAGAAATCGTACGACGTCGCGAAAAACGATGTCGAGCGTGCGCGCGTCTTCATGCGTATACAGATATATATTTGCAATTGAAACACGAGGAATTTTCATCTGAGGATATGTATATATTGTGTGAGTCACGAAATGGAAATGTGGGGGCCGGTATTAATGAGGATTTTGAGTTAACGAGTATGGGTTGGAAGGAGGTTGTCGAGAGAGTCGTTGACGCTGGGAGTAAATAGGTTTTTCGGATGATTTTTAATACAATGCCGCTGTAGTATATATGAATTTTTCCTCCGTGAAAGTTCACTGAAAGATCATTAAATTGGTCGTAATGTTTTTTTCTTAGCGAAAGTTGCTAATCGAATGAGTAATGACGATGCGAATTTCTGCGACACTGATTTGCAAAGCATTGTCAAAAATTATACAATGGAAGTGCGTTCTACAAAATCGAAATTATTATTCATGAGCATATATATGTAATCAGCAGCTGGAGTTCTCGAAGTGTCAAAATAATTTGACCTGTGATTTCTACTTGTATTTATTATGAATCTTTTATCTTCACGAGAAAAATATTTAATAACTCGTTGATCATACCATTGGCTTTCGGTCTAAAGTAACGTATTATTTCCTGTATGAGGATAAAAAAAGTATTTGTATACATATTTATTTGCACAGCTGGAATTAGAAAGTCATTTCTTTTGTTTGTGGTAAAATAACTGTTTGTTGGAAAAAAAGTATAGAAGAACTAATATGAGGAAAGAATGCAATAGGTGTATAATGTATCTTTGTACAATGAAGTATATATTATACTTGCTATTCAAGTAACACATCTGCGTTTTGAAACTGGACATGAAAAAGCGTGACATTAATTCAGGTGATAAACATTTAAACTCAAAATGTGGGTTTCTGTCAAAATCACGACATTTCAAAAACAGTCATGTCTTCGATGTTAAAATACCAAACGCGTTAAATTTTGACACATATACGAAAAATGACAATTTCATCATCGCACCGAAGAGCGTGAAAAGCATACTAATCCAAATATGATTAGAAGTTTATCTTCGCATTTCATTTTGCAATATCTAATATAACTGTGTGACTTATCGAGGCTTTAAGATATATCCTCGTGCATTTGTATATATATCGCGCTTAAAGGCCTGCGGTTGATGCAACACAAACAGATTCTTATTCACGCAGGCGCAATCCGATAAAGGCAATCGAACGTGAATCCGTCGAAGCCGCGTGTTTTTTCAAGAGAACAGGTTTTCTGGTAAAAGTAGGAAAGTATAGAAAAACACCTGCGATATAAAGGCTTGGGTCGGAAAAGTGATTCATCACCAGATGTAATTTGACATTCCACTGATGGATTTCACTTGGAAATTTATTCAAAATGTTTTTTTTTAAGTCAAGAATGTCGTTTGATGCTAACTTTATTGGGCTTGGATCTAACGATTTCGATAAATACATGCTTCTCTTCAAAATTAAATATACTGTCTCATAATTTGAATGGGTTTTGTCACACTTTCACTATACATAATTCTAGGTTATTTCGCAGAATAAGCCCTCATAAGCGTCGACATTTAAGTTATCTTGACACACTTGCCTTGGAGACACCTACTTCAACACATTTTAGTTATAAGTTGTCAATCGGTTTTAAAACTAATTTTTACTATAAATGTCAATAGTACATTATTCATTCATATTTCTAAACAAAAAAAATATATATTTACAGTATGGAAATAAATATTATGCAATAATTAATCGTTGTTTATCGCGATTAAATATTAAGCATGCATTATTAATTCTTAAAAAATTGTTTTTTGAATTTTCAAAAAGTAGAACACCCCATACATTTTTAATGAACTCAAATAACTCAATCTGGCCAAGCCCAAAATTTAAAAATTACGAACAGTCAACTCACAATCTGATAAAATAAATTTTTAATCGTCAGCTAATTCTTATAATTGTCCTATTTACAATTCACAATGCGTTTCGTTTCAAAAAAATCATCTTCAAGATCTCTATTATCTAACAGTATATTGTCGAAACTGATCCCGGAAATGTTCTTACGAGTGCATGCACAGCACACCAGGTACCATCGCCCCCTATACAGAAAACGATCCATTCAAAAGCTACAATGAAACCCTTAATTCGTGTTCCTCTTTCCCAACACTTCTCTGTCTCTTTCTCGGCAGGTGAGTGCGCGCGTGTATATATACGTGAGCGTCGATAATCACGCGCGAATCATCGCCCGAGCTCGCGCAAACACAATGCACACGGCTCGAATTTGAATAATCTCTACCGGTATACATATATACACAGATATATATATACATACGGGAGAGGCACGCACGCATCGCTAGTCATTTCCCATCAACAGCACGTGCTGCTGTTACTGTTGCTTGTCTATAATCTAGCGCTCGCATCTTCGGGGATAATGGCATCACTTTCTCTCTCTCTCTCTCTTCCTCTCGTGCGTGTAATATACCTCTTTTCTCGCTTGTTGGGAGAACTCAAGTACATATAGTACCGGATGGTCTATCTCGTGGTGAGATCTGCACGTATCGGTTCCTGAGTTCCCACATATATGCGCTGGAAATTCTTTCCTTGCACGGTATAAGCTGTGGCTCTCCTCCTCCCCCCGGTAGTTCGATTTTTTTTTTGGAAAACATCCAGGTACCTGTAACGCTTATGGGTACGAGGAAGTGCTGGCAACGCGCTGCTGCTACTGTGCAACTGTATTGTTGTGCGCCGCGAGTATTGGGAAGTAGAGATTTTTTTCCTTCTCTCTTTCTATATACGAGCGGGCGGAATTGCGTTTTACATTGGAATGAGGGTTCGATGGAAATATTACGGAAGTTTTTCGAAAGCGGCGCTGTTGTGAGGAGCGTTTTGGGTGGAAAAGTGTGAATGCGAGTTATTTTGTGGAATTGAATTATACTTAATGGAGGACTGCAGTTGTTGTTTGATGGAAAATTCTTTTGTGTATTTACCTTGCACTGAAAAGTATTTTTTTTTCCTTTTATGACGGTTCTATGTTTATTTTTGAAAAATTTATTATGTAAGACGTCGATTAACAACCGAAATTTCACCGTATCGACTGGATTATGAAAGTTATTTCGATTCAATAGATTCTGACATTTCTAGTAATTTTATGACTGTATGAGGAAAATTCAGCTTGATTACAATGAATTAGGTCAAAGTTCGTAAGACACGCATAGTATCATTGTAAATTTGTTAGTAGATACATATCTAAGAGAACATGACACTGTCTTACTAGTCACGGTATGTATCTACTTGCCTATGTTATCTCTTGAGCTTTCATCTAAATTTTCCCAGGTTTCTCTGCAATTGTAAAGGTCAACCTTTTTTAATTAAAAATGATTTTACGCTCTAAAAAATGGTTCAAGGACTCTTCCGAAAAAAAGAACAATGACTATTTTTAACCTTTTAAGGCAGTTTTTACGGCTTATGCTACTGTTTAGGAAGTGAAAAGACACTAATTTAAAAAGGTATTTAACCCAAAAACTCATGAATATGACTAAAATAGTTTAAGTTTCAATGTAAGAGAATATTTTTTTAATGTAACATTTATAACTAGTATTAATTATAAATATTTTTGTTATGTGTTTTCAGAAAATAATTATTTTTTATTGCCTTAATCCGTATATTTTTTGCGTCTATGATAGAAAGAAAAGTATTTTTATATAGAACATCAAGATTTTGATTAATACTTTGAAAAATAAAGTTAATTTCACAGCCTAACATAAGTAACTTCTGTAAATTTACCAGATGGATGGTCTATACGTTTTAATTAGATCACACGTAATGAATGAGCAGCCTACATAAAAAGAAATTTTAGAAGTATAACATATCTTTCACGTTTATGTAATAAATTTGACTGTTCTGATATTAATTACCCAGATACATTTCCAAGTGTATAAGCCTTGTAAGTAAAAAGTAAGCTAGAGATTAATTAGTAGCCTTCTATGACAATGGTGCAATTAATAACCGATTTACTTTGGTGATTTATCACGGCAATTGAAAGATTTACTCGCCGCTGCGGCCCGTAAATTTTGTAATTCAACTCGCATTGTAAGCTGCATTATTTGTAGAAATTAATGTGTTATATAAGTTCGACAAAAGTAATTTATAGTAAGGACAAATGAACAATTATTATAGAAATTTTAATACATTATAATGAAGTCATTACTTCGTGTAATGCAGACAAATATTTCGTTATAAATTCTGGAACAATAATATTGTTAACACAAGCATATTACTGTGACGAAATGATTGACAGACAAATATATAATCAATCTAGAGTACATTCAATTATTACATATATAAGACATATTATATTATATATTAAAATGAGTTATACGTGACCTGAAAAAAGCTGACAAGCTAGTTCTTTGTGCTTAATTTTATTTACCTGGACAACGTCAAAGTGCATTCAGATGAATTGATGATCGTGACTCAAGTCGTGAAAATTCAGATAAACTTACTTTAGCAAATCCATTTAATACTCCGTCATTCCCGTGACACTGCCAAGCGTTCCAACCTATACCAATGTTTCTCAAGACCACGATTCACAACAACACCAACGACTCCTCTCAAGAAACAAAAAATTCCCCTCGATCCAGCAAATTGTCCTCATGCTTCATCAATAACCAATGGTCCAGCATTCAACCTTATGACTCATCGCCATCACTGAATTACCATAATACACTCCTCCAGTTACAAATCCACACTCTCGCTCTTTTTCGCCTGCTGCACTCCTGAAAGAACTGACCTCCCACGTAATCCACGCCAACTGTGCAACGAGAGTATAGCGGACACAAGACTATACAGCTGCTGTTCTCTCAGCGCGTTACGAAAACGCGTGTCTCTTGCGTCACGCGTATGTATATACCTATATATCATAGGTGGAATATCGCGCACACGCGAGCATCCGCGGATAAAGATCAGGATCATGGCACGTTTTGCATTGCGCGTGCTCTGTCGGCGCGGCGCTATTAAATGATGGATCTATACAGTACGCACAGCCTATTTCGTTGTCGTCGTCGTCGTCGTCGCCTCCTCCCTCACCTCGTCGCGGATTTATCAGTGTATATACGCCCGGATGATGAATTGAGATTGCGAGCTGCGACTGACGGTTATATAAGTTTTGGAAAGGAGAAGCAGCATCGCCGCGTGTCTTAATTACGTTGTGAGGCTGTGCGAGCGCGAGCTGGTATATGGTATATTTGCGCTGGGAAAAAATGAAATTGATTGCCATCGGGCGCGTTTTGTCAGTGTCCGTTGTTGGCGGCTGTTGCGCTCCTCTGTATATCTATATAGGCAGCTGCTATAGTGTTCTCAGGAAGGCCGCGCTTGTGATGTGAATGATGAGAGCAGTTTTCGGTCTTTGTATTGCCGTGCAATTATAAGATTATGTAGCGCGCAGCGGATGATGCGCCTGTTGTTGTTGTTATATATAGCTTTATTGTGCAGATCATAGTTTTGTGTTACGTAGTTGGCATAGAGAGAATATGCTTTTGGATAATTTGTATAGCAGATGCGGTGACATTAAGTGACTGCGTCGAATAATTAGAAATATCTATTGGGTAGTCTTTAATTCTATCATTTAAGAATAATTGATTATTGCTTGAGTGTTTGTTTACTACTTCAATGTTAGTCCTTATACATTCCAAAATCATTATACTTTTCAATGAAAATAAATAAAATCTATAAAAGGCGTATAAATAAAAGCAGGGACAAGTCATAAGAATTAATTTACAATATTGTTATTTGTGTCAAGGCTGGAAATCAAGTAACAATTGTTTTATAGACTGTTTGGTATAACTGTTTGCCTTTTTGTCTATATTACGAATCCACGTTCCGTTCACTCACCACCTCTAGCTTACTATCATTAAATTATATAAAAATTCTTGTCAACTGGATATATTTAACCGTCGGAGACGGTTAAATCAGAAAGTAATATTCATACTATAAATATAGTGTGACGAAGCTAAAAGATCAACATTTAAGTCTTGTAGATAAACGAACCATGTGACATTTTCAATCGCTTAAATACACTTTTTATGTGATATTGATTGTAATTTTAAAGTTCGAAGATAATGAAAAGCGATTTATGGCAGAAACATTAAAAATATATTGTTGTAGAAAAATGTTCATCTGCATGTTTATCTATACCAATCGAGTCATCCTACTACTTTCGTATACGTTTGTAAAGTACATTTTAATTGAACCAATACATAATTCACCTACTTCTGCAATGTTTTTTTTATTCACTTCACAAAATCCATGTCAAATGAATCATCGCGAACGAAAGAAAAAAACTCGTCGAAATATAAACGGATCGCTCGAATCAATACACAATTTAAATCATTTACGAAATAAAGTATCGCGCAACGAAGAAGCGGTTAATCGAGTTCCGCTGTGCACCAAGGTCGACCAACCGTCTATATACCATCAAGAAGCGGCAAGAAAAAGCGATTTCTTCGCGACCGCGTGAAAAGAACTTCATATCGACGGCCTTATCTGACGAGACAATTTTCTTAACTCGCGTGATTTTTCGTTCCTCACCCAGCTATACGGTATACATATATACCGAGTAATCCCATCTGTTGGACGAAGATCCGGGTGAAATCGAAATCCAGACCCTCCATTATCTATAGATATATAACGTATATCTATATATACATGCCTGCATCGTTTTTGACTCACGCGGCCGGTACGACGCGACGTATCAGAAAAGCATTAGGCGCGAGACCGCGCGTGCACTGGTGATAAAAATATTTCATTCATATGAGTGAGAGGAGGCGCGGCTGTTGCTCTGATTTTGTCCTTAAATTCTTAATTCTCAGATAGGCGAGCTCTGCAACGCGCACATGAGGGTAAACAGGCGTTTTATGGTGGGCGTGCTTGGAATGCTTTTCACGAACGTGTGTTTTCCTTTTTGTAAACGCGACGAGGGAAATCTGCGACGCTTGGTGTGGCTTGAAAAAAATTGTGTTTTTATAAATTTTAAAAGTGGTGGTGGGTTGATAAATAAGAAAAGAGTGACAGAGGGAGAGAATATGGTTAAGGTATAATAGAATTTTTTATTTCAAGTCGGCAATTTATTCGCAATAATTACAAAGGTAGAATTAGATAACGTCGATATAAATTTTATCGTTATAATATTAGTTTTAGAAGTGGATTTCTATATATTTCGAATATTTTGTTTGTTTCTGTGTATATTTTAATCTTTACGAATCGACTATTGGAACCAAAACTGAAAACATTAATTCAAGAATAGTTGTACGAAATATACAATCATTTTTACATTGTTAAGTTTCGTACTGAGGCTGCGTATATTGTTATTTTTAAATTAAGCATAGTGATAAACAATAGTTTGAACTAAAAATTGAGCAATTTTCATAAATTACTATAATTAAAAATAGTTAGTTAATAGTATCATCATACTTTAAAAGACGACCTCTAAAACATAATACTTTTACATCTTATTGTTACAGGTCATTGCGCTCCGGCCAATCTGGACACCATAAACTTACATGTGCTATACGCTCGGAAATTGTAGATAACTCCGCGAGTACAAGAGCGGACCGTCGTAATTCCAAACAGCATCTTTACTACTCTCCAAAAACCACTTGACAGAACTAATCTGCAGTTTTACGCTCGTTAATATCCGTGGATGTTCATTGTAATAAATTGGCTAATTGCCGAGATACCATTTAATCTTTGAAGATTGATCTACGTGGCTCTATTTATGAAATCTACTATCTAACTTACTCGACAACAGATATTTGCTTTGTATTATTTAACTGACAAAAGATTACGGAGAGCTTGACAAAATATATACCCATATTTCGTCTATTAATCACGTCACAATATAAATTTGCATCCTTTATTCAGCGTACAATCGTTGGATGAATTTTTGCGCTATTAACGCGTGTGTGCATTTCCTCTGTTCTCGTAATAAGTGCTTGTATCTGCATAATTATGGTTCGAATAAGTAGACGAATTGTAAGAGGAATAGAACAGTATACGTGATCTATAAAGTATTTTGCATAATAAGTGTTCAGCATAACGGCTGTTTTATGATTTTCGTATTATCATGGCTGTATGTATAAAAAAGTGCGGCACTTTATAATTGCTCATATGTCGAGCACGTGAAAGAGATTACGCAATGAGCGTCTATATACTTATTCTGATTGTTAGCTGCAAAGAGAAAATCAATTCTGTATATTATACACATTCTTTATCGTTTCCTGCTTTCTACGATAAATTTCACTGTATATTATATCTGCTTCATGGTATCATACACTCATAACTCCTCTCTATCTTCGCCAACACTATATTACTTTTTCCAAAATATTTATTATAAATTTACGAAATTTGAAATAGATAATGCACACTAAAAATATCATATCTGTATATAATATCTTTCTTTTCATTGTAGTTATATTCATGGAAGAAACAACGCATCTCAGACAATGACACTTGAATCATTTTGCTGTTAAATTTAGTTTACGCCGACAATCTTCTATTTTAAGCATTTTATCAAGAAATGAATCACCACACGATGAAATCATCATGATACCTTGATATTCGAGAGAAATTCCAATATCATAAACAAAGCTGAACTTTCCGCGAACATAAACGACGAACGAGCCCATCTTAATAAAGTCCCTCCCCCAATAAACCAATAAACAAATAATCATCAACATGTCTGCATTATCTCGTACTATATACCCGTGCTTTCCACTCACTCGCGGAGAAAGTCTATGCACTTCGGCGTTGTGTTTTCCAAAACGTCGAAGCGTCTCGTATAACCAAGCCCCTGCTTCGCATTCGTGTCGCTGAAAAACCTCTGCTCTTCGAAACAATGAGAAAAAAAGGATAAATGGCTATTGTAAAGGAGCTGCACGGGTGTAATCATTATTGTCATTATTATACGGCGACATCGTGCGTACGCATGCGCGGAGAAATTTTCAAAATTCAGATGGGCGCATGAACCAAAAACAAAAACCAGTGTATAAGAGAGTCGAGTACCTATAAGTATATACGCGCATGCATGAATATTCATCGCGGTCGTGCGTGAAAGCGTCCTTGTCGCTTGAACTTGTCCATTATGTGGCTGCAGCCAACACCGCCGTCGGCTATTCTCGGGGCCATCGCGCGCGAGGAGCCCAGTAATTACGTATGTGTATGTATGTATGTACGTATGTAAGTATACCTATATATGTACGTATACGTTAGTGCATTGGCGGTAAGTGTATATACGACGCGAAAATAAGCGCTGTGTATAGAGTTACAACGACGACGAGTAGTAGGACACGCGACTAGGTGAAAAGAGTGGCGCCTTTCTGTTTGTCTTGACTAATTGACGATAATCGATTCGCGAGGCTTTGCCTACGTTTGCTATATAATAGTTTCTGTTCAAGGCGAGGTTATTTTGTTTGGTGCGCGTGAACGCGCGTACGGGAAAATTGATGAATAGTAAATTGTGAAAGGGACGACGAAGTATGGAACATTATGCAGTTTGTTTTTTTTTTGTTTTTTTTTTTGTATGCGATTTGATTGAAACTTTTGTTACTGTGAAGAAAGTATATATATGAATAGATGGACATGGAATTTGCAGGGATGTTGTGTAACACATGGTATATCAAAGCGCAATTAAAGTAGTAAAACAAATATTATGAAAGTGTTGTTATATACATTTATGCTATTATGTGTGATGTAAAAGATTGTAATGTAAATATAGGATCGTAATAAACGGAAATAAATATCAACTAACGCCTGATCATAAATGAGAAGGAAGAAAATTTAAAGAGCTTTTGCGTTTATGTATATTATTTGTTTACCAAGGCATTAAAAGTATTTTTATTGACAATATTTCACATAGATGTTCTGGATGTAATAATTCATACCCTAACATTAAAATGAACAAGCTGTACATTAAGATTTTTGTCTAAAAACGTATACTTACTTGATGTAATAGATTTTATCCTGATTGCAGAATCATGCCTAGTATCTCAATTACTTTGGATTTCAATTTTTCATAAACATGCATTTCCGTAATCACGGGAATGAAATGGAGTTCAAAATTTTTTCCCGCTGATTTTTAACATTTATAAGTTTAAGTTATATAAGATAATTGATTATTTTTATTTAATAAATGTTATTATTTTCTCTCATTATGATTGTAGCTTATCTGTTAATATATACATTATACTTGCATACTTAAAACTATTTGTACTATAGCACTGATTTAATTACTTACCACCTAATTATACCTTATTTGCGAAGCGGCATTATACGTAAGAGTACTAAACTTCAACTAAAAGCGCTGTAATAATCTAGTTTTATATTCCATCGAAAAAAAGACCATGAATTTCGGTACCTACTAAAGCAATATTACCGCACGGAATGCGCGCAAAATTGGTCATTCAAACCAAGTCATCTCCTGTTCATCCAAGCGTGACTAAAATTTTTAACCTCCGCCGACGGCACAGAAAACCCAAAACCACCGCCGCCACGATAAACCATCTTAATCCCGGAGCCATCAAAAAGCAACCACACGGCATTACCCGCTCATTACACACCTTACGCAACATGCAGTCACACACATATATACACACACGCCTCTCATCCGCATCACGCGCCTCGTATACGCATTTCGTCATCAAGCTCTATTTATATCCCCCCATACAAATTTCTACTGCTATATACTGATGCTCCATTCACCTCTTCGCCGCGTCAGTTATGCGCGTAACCAGGTAAACCCTTTGCAGCAACATCCCGAAAAAAAAATGACTCAGAAATCTCGACGGCGCGTGAAAGTTCACGTTCGCAAATGAATCTTCGCGCACGCACTTTCTAATTGCGCTCACGTGCGCGTACACACATACATACGCGCGTCAGCGTCGATTACGCGAGATACGCGGATAGGTGCACGTCAGTGGCGAAGAGTTTCGTTCCGGTTCGCCGCTAGGTAAAGACTCGTGGTGCGTCTCTTTTTCTAGGGAGAGAGAGAGAGAGAGACACGCTTGGCGGCGTGCTTGTTAGAGCTGCGTGTTTGCACTCGCGGGGTAATGATTTTGGCTTTATATGGTGATTTTTAATGGATTTTTTTCGGAATTTTCGCGGCTCCCGAGAGGATTGGGGCATGTTTTCAGAAACGTTTTATCGTGTTTTGGTTAATGACCTTTAAAGGATAAGCACTGAGCTGTTTTTTGAAGTATGTAGTCTATAGTATTTGAATTTCTCATTGCTTTAAAGCATCTTGTAAAATAAGAAATGCGACAATTTCAATTTATAGGTTTCATTTTTTATATAAATTCAGTAAGATATAGTTTTTTTTCGTAACATATATTGGATAACTATAATGGAATTTATGTAAGTATTTTTGAAAAGTATATTTTTGAATAATTTATAAATAATGTTAGAATTTATCTGATTATTTGAGAAAGTTATTAAGTAATATATTAGTAACTAACAATGCTACCAACTATCAATAAGGATTCATCATAGCTGTCTACTTGAAAATAAAGTCTTGAAGTCTCAATATAAATTAATGATGTATAAATAAACGAATTGTGAAGCTAATAGATGAATTAATTTATCATCGTTCAGCTCTTTCTTCAGGGAAGTTTATAGCCAGCATTGCATTCTTACATCATAAGATTCACATACTACTAAGAGTGTGAGATCTAGAATTTTTTCCATTACAAAAATAACTAGTCTTCGTCTAGCCACCAATAAGGAACTGATCGAATAACTGATCGAAGAACCATTTTCCAACTAATTCACATAATCTTATCGAATTTCGAAATAGACACCTATTACAAAATTTTCTAAAACAAGAATCATCTCTTATATCTATAACTAATTTAATTTAGACAATAATATCAGAGTAAACTTCTAAAAATTTTATCAAAAAAATTTATATATATAACGTTTTCTCACTGATCCATTTATCGTCATTATCATAACGAGAATTTATCGCCTTTCTAAATTTTCATCTCAAACTCATCCATCCCAAGCAATCAAGCCCCTTTTGAGCACTTGAGTCTGTCAAACAAATTCCCCATAAAAACAAAAAGAATTTTCACAACCTCTATATACTTTCTTCGATGCAACGAGGCAATCTGACCTCAACAGTTATACCTTCTGTCTCTTTTTATTTATGCGTAAACCGGTGCTCGTGATTTCACAGACGGAACCGCGCAGCGCGTAAGTTCAGTAGTTTATTGAAGCAGTGATCACGGAAACTCCTCTCTTTCTTTCCACGTACACCCACGCGCACATGCCTGGCTATTTTTCCCTTTTTTTTGCATGTACGACCAATTAAAGTGAATCGAGGGACCCCGCGGTGCGCGTAGGAGCGATAAAATTATTCCAGATCGGCTATTACTATCGACGTTGAACCTATGAAGAAATTGCTCGTAGTGTATACGTGTATCGATGTATAGCTGCTTTTCAGCCGAGTGAGTTTCGTTTTGTTGAAGTATCGGTGCGTTTATGCGGGGATCGTAGCGATCGAATGTAGTTTACTCAAACGTCAGGGGGATACAATAGCGCACTGGAATGTGTACGTGTATGTGCTACTGAGAAGTTTAAGACGTAATTCGTTGCTATTGTAATTAAGTGGCAACGAAGGAAATTCTCCGTTTTCTTGGATATACGTTCAATGTGCAGTTTACTTTGGAGCAGTTAATATTACTTTTAAATTTACTGTCTTGGAGTTGATGAATTTTCGGACATGTAATCTGTTATGATTGAATTTACGGTTAAAAGTTAGTGGCTTGAATAACAAGTGATTTAGCAGGTTTGTAAAATTCTTTCACAATTCGTAAACGAAGTTATTCCATTATTCATAAAATAGTCTAAAAATGATTTAATTATTGTTGCAAGGAGAATGAAGAACCAATTACGCACTTATTGTGCCCAACAGTTGAAAAAATATTGCAATTAAATTTCTTGTATAATTGCAAAAAATATGGTAAATATAGAAACTTTATTTGGAATGAAATTAGTTTTAAAAATAAATCAAACAATAAATATATATGAAAACAATCCTTGAAATTTAATAACTTTTTTTTAAATAGTATTTTTTGTTATATAAATTCAAGATTAGTCACAACATTAGAAAAATATTTATGGATCGAATGATGTAAGGGATTAAATTTGAGTACAGATAGCGCATGTCAGGGAAGTAGGACATACACCTGTATTTATAGATCATAATTATTGCAAAATCATCTTTGATTTATTACAAGTTGAACTCTGTATGAAAGAGGCTACCATCGTGTTACGCGATTTTATACCACATGCGTTCACCAGAAATGAATGCTGCATGCACGCACAAATTAATAACCATTCTTTCAGAGAGACTGCATCCAATCTCGCATAAATATTTATCGGTAGTGTATATATAAGTAGGCAATTTATGCCCCAGTAAAGTCATGTATGAATTTTAAGGTTTGTTAACCACAAATGATATACCAACATGGATCGTTGAACATATATTTTTATTACTAATAGACTTACCATTTCAAAATCATAGCAACGTGAGAGATGTTACATAAAAGATGCTGTCTCGATTGCATACTTCACACGTGCAGATATTTGATTGAAATTTATCAAAGATAAAGAACGCTGAAAAATGCAGTTTAATTCGAAAGGCTTATGAGAGGATTATTAACGCCTTTAATTTTTAAATCATTGAATTAGATGCGCAAGTAATTAATATATATGAATCTTAAAATGAACATACATGAGTTCTCTCGATCACATTATCGAAATGCCACTGCTGACTAAATGCAAATTTCAAAATAAACCTGCTTTGCAGTGGAATTGGTTTTGTTGCTATTTGAAATTCTGAATATGGAGCATTAGCAATCTTAATTGCCAAATTAAATAGTATTAATAAAAACAAAACTTTCACGTTATTATCAACTTTTTCCAAAAAAAATTAAGTATTTCACAAAAAGTTAATTATAGAAAAGATTAGATTACAAGATAATAAATTTTGACTTTACAACCCTCATAAAATTAGTTAAAAAAGATTTAAAAAGAGTTAACTTTCAATAACAATTTGTTAGAAAGATTTTCAAATGTAATTTATTGTTTCATTTTAAGCTGTTTGTAAAGGATGTTTTTTAAAAAAAGTATTTTTTATTGTAATAGACTCAATTTATATAGGATTTGTATAGCTACTTTAAACGACATTAAACAACTAAATATTCCATCGAAAACAAAGCATATTAACACTTTTAACCGACTCGCAACATCTCTTTATAGTTTTAATAACCCGATCCCGTATATACTCCACGTCACGCATGCCTGGCTAACGGTAATTAAAACCTTTATTCAGATGTTACATAAAACAGCGCGTCACCCAAAAACACCTTGAAATCGTACCACATCAACAGTTATATATCCTCGTGGAAAACCAATCGAGAGACCTGCAACGACGATATCTCTATTGTTTGCTATACGAGTGAAGACGCAGGCGGCTTCTTTCTTTCTTCATCTCTTGCGCGTATAGCTGTAGTATACACGTGCACGCGCGCGTATCGTATACACGAGAGAAATCTTCGGCTCTTAAACTTTCGTTCCACGACTGCAGTCTCCCTTTGTGGCGCACGCGCGAACGCGATATTGCCTTCCGGCTAAACGCCGTCACGTGGCCGTTGCGTTTTCAAGGTTGTTGCACTCAGCCAAGAGAAAGACAGAGAAAGAGTGAGGGAAAGAGAGAGAGATAAATGCGTGCCATTCGGTCGGTCGAGAGAAAGTGTCAAGGCGAAGCCACGCCGCGAGCGCGGCTCATCCTTGTTCTCGCGGTTTATAGTTAGGTATATGGGCTTAAAACGATTTATATATACGAAAGAGGTGGAGGAATTTTTTTTCAAGATTTCTGGAAACAGTCCTTTAGGATAGATTTTTTTTCGTATGCGGAAGAAGTAGTCTAGTTTATTCTAGATGAATATTAGTAAGATAATTATAAGTCTTGGGATTTTTTTTACCTAGGGTGATTTATAGAAATTGTGTAGACCACGTGGGCTATAGTCGTTAAAGAGTTAATTTATAATTAAGAATGGTGATGAGTTAAAAATCGTAAACTTGCCGGAAGATGATATGGATTATTTATATGCAAGTTATTAATGAAGATTGATAGAACGTTATTTACCAAACGTTTAAGCACATTTGTGAATGTGTGCTTTAAAGTTGTAAATTAAAATTAACCTGCGGTCTTTCGAAAAAGATATAATGCAAATGATATTAATATTTTTAAGGAATAGAGTAAAACAATTTACTTTCTTGGTTCTTTAAAGTAAAAATTTAAGTGGTTTAAGCGAATAAATTGTATTTTAACAAAAGAGAAAGCAATAATAATTTCGTTTGGGTGAATCTTCATTTCTAGAGAAAAAACAAATTTACACCGACTGTAACCTAGAAAAAGTCCAGATACAGCAACGAAAGAAAGTGTATAATAGTCATATCTGAATGCTTTCTTTCCGCTATATAGTAAATCCGCAATAATTTCCATACTTAAAATGCAGAGTTCAATATCAGGCTCAAATAAAATCCACATTTCCAATGGTAATATCACATTTGCAGATGACACACTTAAAAAATTTAATACTATAAACAACAAACTTTTACTTTTCAGACATCCATGGAATATATAAAATTTCATTTTCATTCTTTTCGCTAGCGGCATTACGAGACATTTGGGATTTTTGAAAAATGTAAAAATGTGTATATTCTCTTGAGAATCTTAAAAATGCTCCAAGGTGAGACGTTGTCTGTCCTTCGTGCATATAGATTCATCTCGAAATTTTTCCGGTATTCATAATTAAGGGATGGATGGCCTTTGTTTTTGCCTTTCATTTTTTTTCGCTAGCCATTTGTCATCATATTTTATTTGTAATATCTTTTACTATATGAGATCCCAAATTTTATTGAATTTATTTCACTGCAGTTATGCTTTGTATCCGTTTATGTGCCACATAATAAAAACAAAATAAAAATATAATAAAAAATTGGTCATATACGTATCACTTAAAATCTCGATCCACTCTGAAAAAAAAAAATAATCAAATTAAACAGTAGACCATCTTCCTAAATTTTAATATCACTTCGTCATAACACGCCACATGCGCGTTTTCTCCAAAAATCAGTATTTCCGGTAATTAATCATACAATGTGATATCGATCGTTACGTTACCTACATCAAGTTATACCATCATAAAAAAAACCGCATTTCCCCAGCAAATCTATCAGCGCGCTGTCAATCTCTCAAATTTTCATTCCACCGAGCGCGATATTCGACCCACATATCAAGCCAGCCTGAATTCTATGAATGTAAAAAGACGGCGCGAGCTTTGAATATCGTTTGATTAACAAGAAGCGTCTATACATACACGTATACACACATGCGGAAATATAAGGTATGCGCGATGCTTCGTGCGCGCGTGGACCACTTTCCCGCTCTTGGTCGAAGGGGACCTTACTTACGACCCACATGACTATATCGACACGGCCCAAATATCCGCGATGATATTTCACGTTTCTCTTCGTCGTTATATATGTCATATATATCCCTCGAAATCCGAATCTCGCGGGGTTATAATCCTAGTGTAGGTAGCATAACAAGACTCTCGTGTATATAGGAGCCACACCGATTAAGTGAGAGTTTGCGCACGTACTGACGTATACTGGGTGCTCCGAAAGTGTATTAAGTAGATGATGCTATTGGATCGAAGATAATGATATGTAAGAGGAAAAATTTTCGGTTCTACTCTGTTTTATTTATTATCTTGAAATTTATAAGCAGTTATGATGCGACATTGACAGAAACTATATAAATCTTATAAAAATAGTAGACTAACGAATCAGTTAGAAATTGGAATCATATCTGAAAAATGCGCGTTTTTATTTTTATAAAATTGTTCTTTGGTTTAATTTTGTAATGAAAATCGATTAGATGATGAACTATACTTGATCAACTATTAAGCGGTTTTAAATATCATTTTTATTTTTGTATATGATATAATTAATCTCCAAAAATAATGTACTTTTATTTTATATCAATAATAAACTCTACGCAAACAACTAACTACATTGTACATATAATTCTTATTCAGTTAAATTTCCATGTGATGGACATAAAATAAACAATAATACATACATCCATTTTATTACAGCTAATAATCATGATCACCCAACGCGATCTCCTTTACCATTTCAAACGATTTTCCAAGCCCATCGAGTACAGAGTAATGTCATAGAAACCGGAAGCGAGTTGACTGAGCCGCGAGCGCGTGACAAGTGTGAGAACGGAATGGAACGGCTGCGCCAGCGGCAACGGCATTTCTCTCTCTCTCTCTCTCTCTCTCTCTCTCTCTCTCTCTCTCTCTCTCTCTCTCTCTCTCTCCCATGCTCCAGATTAGCCTAACAATTACGTTTCGGCCTCTGCCTTCGTGCGCTTACTCGCTAGCAGGATGAGATGATCCTGCGATGACTCTGAAGTAATTGTCGTGATAAGTTTCGGAGTTATGCTGTGTGTATACGTTTATAGGAGGGAGGTAATGGTTATATACGTGTCGGATATTAATGAAACGAGGAATTACAATGCGATTCATCAAGCCTCGAAATTACACGTTTCTTGTTTTTTTTCGACGATATATACTGCTATGTGTGTTCTACTTACTTTCTATATATAAGATTCACTTTCTCTAATGGTGATTACGGCTGTAACAGGATTAACTAATTTTTTGATAAACAATACTGTTGAAAAGGATGGAATTGGTTGGTGGAGTGGTATTTAAATTATGCGTCTGTTGAGATTGAAAACAAAATGTTTTATTTTGCTGAATTTACGAAAACATAATATACACTTATCGATGTGTATAAACTCGAGAAGAAAACGAAATTTAAATACTTGTACTTTTTTTTTAAGTGCTTGTATTGGAATTATGATGTACGAAATTTTCGCTCGTTATTAAACAAAAATACGAAAAAAATTTTAAGCATCAACATTTATGTATACTACAGCATATTTAATATGATACGAAATATGAATATCATCTCCGGTTTCATTACAAAAAAAGAACATTAAATACTACAGTGGAGCATCGGATTGCTTTTAATCGCTGCACGTTCCAAATGAAGTAACTCAATATTTGATGAAAGTACAATATACGTTATGATGGTGAAAAAGAATCAAAATTTTATTGGTAGAACTTTTCACACGTGAGTGTGTCTGCCATTTCCACACCGTTAGAACGTCACAACCTACAAATATCTAATTTCGCACAGAAGACAAAAAAAAATACAAAAGAACGCCATTCGTCACGACTAGGATATATAATATAATCCTTTGAACTCGTCAGTTTTCTGGGTCATAAAATCGCAATGAACGAGGCAATTTCACTTTTAATTTGACCCAACTTTCATTGACACCTACCGAAGACTATAATAAAAGATCCTATACTTGCTATTACTCTCTAATAAAATTGAAAGTCTGCTTCTCCTATGTAATTAAAGAACTACTGTCACTTCAGTGGCTCGTATAATAAGCTTCCTCATCCTCAATTCATTATTCCATAATATGACAGACAACCATCTAAATCTAACACATACCTAACATAATTAAACCAACATATAGAGTTCACCAAAATCTTATTAACCCCCTTATTTAAAATATCAACTTAATACCTCTCCTTCCCCTTTCCCCAAAATAATTCTATATAAATCCTCAACTAAATATTCTCGCAACACACCAACGCGGTACCTCCTGCACCCGAGCTATGGTCCTCAAGATCAAGTGCATAAATCGCATCCTCCTATGGCCACAGGCGTAGCCATAGACCATCCTTCTCAGCGTCGCAGCCGCAAACGAAAACGGGCGTCGTCCCTTGATGGGCGCACAGAGTACGCGCCGGCGAGCATTGATCCCCCCACGCGGGCGCGTGAGCTCGCCGGGCGTATAACACATCGACGAATCCGATTTCACGCTCCGTATGGTTGCAGTGGCCAGCGGAAGGAGTGAGAGAGAGAGGACACCCCGTGGGGCTACTGCTACTGCTACACCTTGCCTCTCGTATTCTGTATATATATGTGTGTGTGTGTGTATATAGTAGTTGTGGGTGGTTGTGTATGCGGAGTAGTTCATGTCGCGATGCGTATGCGTCTCGAAAATATTGGATGGCTGCGGGTTGAGGGCTGGATGATGCTTCGTGGACGTGGAGCGGTAGCGGTTTTGGAGTTTATAGTGATTTGTTGTTGCGATGCATAAAGGGGGATAGGTTGGGTATTGTTATAATTTTAGGTGCGAGGATGGAAAATTATTTTGCTGAGTTTCCATGGATTATTTTAATGGGGAGGAGGTTGTACTTTGAAATACAGTCGGAATTGGTTAGAAAACATGGAGATAGTAATATCTTGGACGAAAATACAAAATTTTATTAATAAGGTGTATGATTCTATTTCTATATGATTTGTATCGTGATTTCTATTGTGCATTCCGAATAAATTGTGTTTCATTGTGATCGCTGTACTATCAAGCTGCGATATTATTTTTGTAATATTTTACGGACGCTTTAATTTTGCATATTTTTTAGAAATTTTTTTTTTAGAATGAAAGCGATATTATTACTGCATACGGTAAATAAACTAAACAACATCAAAGAGAAAATGCAGATAAATAAAGTGAAAATACATGCGGTATTTGACATTTTTCTTTAAAAGCTAAAAGGTATTCGATGTTTTTTTGAACTATCGCTATACTTTTAATACGCCGCGCGTTTATGAAGGTTTTAAAATAAAAATAAAAACTTTTCGTCTGTCCAATTTGACATGGCCTGGGGGGGGGGGGGGGGGGGGGGGGGGGGGGGGGGGGGGGGGGGGGGGGGGGGGGGGGGGGGGGGGGG